>WWPM01015566.1:0-21551 GCA_023279145.1 Glomeris maerens | reverse complement strand
GATGAAGAGGACATTGCAATTAGTACAACACAGCAACTTTTAAGTGAAACGGAGCAGAGGAGAAGCGGCAATAAATTTATTAGTTTTGGCAATTTCACGCCCGGCGTGTATTGCAAAGAAGATGACTGGTGTCTTTTCGTTCGGTCACTTTCCCTGCAGTACACGCCTGGTGTGCAATTGCCAAGGTTGCGTCCATCGGTCATCTTCTTTGCAATACACGTGGTTTTTTTCAGTAGGGACATAACTCAGCCTTATCTCTTTATTTGCTATGACGTTTTGTACGAAAAATCTGCCCAGTTTGAGATGCTTGGTGCGTTCGGACGCTGCGCGATTTTCTGCCAACATCTTGGCCCCTTGATTATCTATAAGGATGTCTACTGCACCTGCGCAAAAGAATTCTTCGCCGATCTCGCATGGGATCTGCTTCAGCCATAGTGCTTCTCTCGCTGCTTCCCCCAGTGCGATAAATTCTGTCTCAACTGTACTCAGCGCGGTTACGGTCTGCTTTTTGCATGACCATGAGACCGCTCCTCCAGCTAGTAAACTTATGTACCCGCTGAACGAGCGTCTGTCTGTAACATCAGATCCCCAGTCGGCGTCCGTGTAGAGCGTCACATTTTTATTGGTTTTGTCGGTAAGTTAGTTTCATGTGTTTGGTCCCTTTCAGGTATCGTAGTACGTGCTTTGCCACCTGCCAGTGTTCGTTCGATTGTCGGTTCCAGAACTGACTCAGATGGGTTGTGCAGTATGCGAGGTCTGGACGTGTGCCTGTAGCCAGATACAATAGGCTTCCTATGAGTGTGCGGCAGAGTGCTGAGTCTCGGTCACCCAGCGCATGTTCATCGTTTGCTTAGTGAGTTTAACTCCTGGGTTCATGGGTGTTTTTGCCGGTTTGCAGCTGTGCATTTGGAATTGCCTCAGTATCTCAGTTTGATATCCGGTTTGATCTGATTCGATGTGGTCTTGTGTATATTGGATTCTCATTGATTGGAAGTGGGTAGGTCTTCCTAGGTCACATGTTTCGAACTCTTTTGACAGTTCTAGTTTTACTCTTTGGATTTCTTCATTTTTCCCGTAGATTAGTATGTCATCTACATAAAGCGAGATTATGAGCTGTCGTTTCAGGTTGTAGCATACGCATGGGTCAGATACAGCCCTTGTCATCTGTATTTTCTGCAGGACTAGGTCGATTTTTTTGTTCCAGATTCTGCCTGATTGATGTAGTCCGTACATACGTAGGGGTACCCAAAAGTAAGTAGACTGATTTTTTTTTGTGGCCAGAATTTTTTGCAGCTCCGCCTTCCGCTTTTAGGAGAGTGTAGAGTAACTTCATACGATTCAGTAGTCCAAGTTTCGTCCCAAAAAAATATTTCATTAATTCGGTGTTAATTTTTTAGTGAGAACTGTTTTGCATGTTCAGCGTTTTTTCTTAACCTCAATAACGTCGCCAAAACATTTTCCTCTCATGTCCCTTTTTATTCAGAGAATTAAAACAAGTTGAAGGGTCAATGTCGGGTGAATCGGGGGGTTTGGCAAAAGGGCTATTTCATTTTTTTTAATCCAAATTGGCGCGCAAACTTCAGTGTAAGCAGAGGCGTTCATTAGAATCTGCCATTGCAAAATCGACGATGAGAGCTCTTTTGAATGTTCGTGGAAGGGACGTTTCCTCTCGGCGGTGTTGAAGTTCTTGTGAGCTCGTCCGTCGCTTCTCACGATGGTCGACTCAAGGTGGCTGGGCGAACCTAGAGGACTCCCTTGGCTTCCTTTGGGAAGTAGGCTTGGGGATGTCGCAGGGGGAGGCGGGCTTTCCGTTGAAAGCTTTACAAGGCGCCTTCGGTGTCCGCGGAGGAACCTAGATTTGATGGCTGGCAGGGAGACGGAGTTCTAGAGGCCGATGTCTTTCCGATGTCCGCAACAGGAGGTGGACCTAGATTTAGATGTCTGTTGCAGTGGTCGCAGTTGATCTCGGGTACTCCGCAGTGAAGACCGTCGCTGATGTATGCTGGACCTAGATTTGCTTCTTCTTGAGGACTGCTCCCGGTGCCGTAGCTGATTAAGGCTGTAACACGGTGAGTAACAGAATCGCGACGACAGACTCAGGATAAACCTAATTTCTTTAATCTATATATTTTCTGTAGGGATTGAGAGTGGGAAGAACACAGATTGTACGCGTCTGGAGAAGTCCAGAGGAAGGCTCTGATAGGCCAAAAGATGCTGCAGGAGGCAGCTCTCTGTCTGATTTTACAGTGAGCAAATGGCCCTATTTATACCGATAGAGCACAAAGCAAAGGTGTGGCTTAAAGGATTAAAGGGCTTAACGATGATGCTCAATGGAATGTGGTTTTCCAATACAGGTAGCGACACCGGTAGACAATGCAGCGATTGGCCCGGGGGCGAGAGCAACAGAGTTGTCCCCCTTTACAAATGGAAATCGCCCTATGACGTAAGCGACCCAAGATGGCGGAGATACGGTGCTTCAGCTATCGGAGTTAATCGCTTAAGCCTAACATGTTGCGAGCACATGGCGGTGGTGCATGGTGGCCATATTGCGTACATCATTGACAACATTGCATGCAAGATAATATTGCTTAGGCTTACGTTAAGTAGGTACGCTCATACATCGATTTGTAATGTTTTATATGTTATACAGGTGTTGAGGAGTAAATAAATATTACTTTCCTTAATAACTGGTGTACGTTTCATTCGATATATGTCCGTATTATCGGTTATTAAGCATTGGCTAGCCTATTTCGATCACTATAGCATCGCAGAGGGGCGTGGCCTAAGTTCGACGATTCAGCCAATGAGAATGTCGTCGCGTATTTCGTATTTGGAGATTTATCCAGACCCGTGTTTCGGTGATGAAAGAACCACGACGGTTCGAAAAAAAGCGGAACCGTCACAATTCCCCCACCTTAACCGAAAGACAGTTCTGGAAAACCTAACCAAATGTCTTTGTTAAAAAACGCGGTTCTTAATTTGTAAACACCACCCGGGCATGGTATACGCTTCGGAGTAACGAGGCTTCGGTTGTCCCGGCTTCCGGAGGTAGCGGCTATGTCGGCGAACACTTCCTTTCTCTTGGAAGAAGGCTCCTTTTCGAGGTGACAGGGATGCTGTGGGCGGCTTCTGATGTCCAGCGGAGATCTTCGTACGGATGCGACACCCAATGGGTAGTCTTATCGGCGACAGCGGAGGTGGCAGGGCCATCTCTATGAAGATGTTGCTCAGGTCGTCAGTTAATGGAGCGGCGGAAACTCGGCTGATCCTCTTCTTGAGTAAGAGTGGAGGAACCGATGGTAAGTCCTCGTCGGCTTGCTGGACAGGAGTAGAAGGTTCGGTGACGATGTCGTCCGTCTGTCCTTTCAGGATGGCGATGTACGGTGCGGAGACCTTCAGTTGTCCGTTGTTGTCTAGCTGCTGGCTCGGTCGAGTACTTGGCTGAACAACTCTTTTATCTGCTCTACGTAGTGTGGAACGGGGTTTGCTGGGATGAGCAACGTGGTCCGGTCAGGAGTGAAGCACGGCCGGATGTCACAGATGAAGGCGTGACCGGTCCGATGGAACTCGGCGGCTGGCTCTGGGGCTGCTTCGGTGTTGGTAGCTGCGGAGATGGTTGCTGGTGACTCGTCTGTCTGTGTCTCGTTGTCGGTCATCGGGCGATGTTTTAGAGAAATCAGCTCGGCCCTTGCGAGTGCAAGTTGAAGGCGCAACGATGATATGTCGGACATTGTAGACTTGACTGTGGACGATGTGATGTGTACTGGGCTCTTCTGTTGTCGTGTAGGGCGTTTTTCTTGGTCAGGCGCTTGGGTCTTAATGGCGTTGTAACGGCCCGGTTTCCAACCGGCCTTACAAATGGCCAGGCCCGGTTTTTAACCAGCCTGCAGATGGCGCGGTGGCCTACTGGCCACCCCTTTTGGCAAGGTTGATGACCCAAGGCCAAAGGCCAGCAGTGGCATGAGAAATGCCAATGCCCCTTTGGCCAAAGCCCATTGGTTTCTCCCAAGGTCGCGTTGCACCTGTGGGAGACAACAAGGCGCGGTCACGGCCAATTAGCAGCTTGATAGGGCTTCAGTCCGCCCTATCAAGCGTGACATGGGCAAGCCACTAAGGGCATGTGACCGAGGGTCGGCCAAACAACCTGCCCGCCCCTTTTGTTTAACTATAAAAGGAGGCGCAAAGCAATGCAAAGGACACACACAACAACTTGATGTGTAGAGTTAAGCCTCATACACTTAGTTTACAGAGAGAGAGACTAACATCAGACCTTGTGTCCTATAACCTATAGGCTCTCACTTATAGGCAAATAGGCTCAGAAAGGTAGGCAAAGGGTTGAAGAGAATAACTCACCATTTTCCACATACACCTTTTGAAGTGTAGGATTGAGTGGAAACTCTCCCTCTTCCGCCCCTTCTAAATAGAAGTAGTTCGAGGGAGATGATCGTAAGTGGTTGCTCCCAGTACTCTTGTTATTTAGTGTAAGTGAGTGTTGAGTAGTATTGCACAAACCCATAGCGTAGACTTGGGATAGTGCAATACAGCACAAGGGTATCACCCACACCCCCTCCCTTTCATGAGGGATAATTCCTTACGAAGGTCGACGTTTTACGGACCTAAGTTTTGAAGGATCCCAATATTGTTAGGGATCATTCCAGTGGAAGGTCGAGGCGGAAACCGACGTGTAAATACTTTCACGTCGGTCATCTCTACGTCAGAGCTCCAGCGCGACCATTATTGCAGTGGTGTGAGAATTAAGTCACTTATTGCGTAACGGCCTCGGCCCAAGAAGCATTGTGTAATTGTTGCAATAAATTGCCTATTAGGGCAATTATTTAGCATTTGCAAGTGTGTTGCGGAAAGTTACGGTAGAAAAAATAGCAGTTTGTTAAGCAGAACATTTGTTGTTTTTGCATTCTTTTGCGCATTTGTGACAAAAGGGTTTGTTACAATTGGCGAGCCTACCAGGATTGGCAAAGATAACTGTCAATCCTGAAATCCCGAACTTGGAGGTAGCCAAGTAAGGAAGTCTAGTCTGACATTGGCTTGTGGTTTTTCAGTAATTAGACCAAGTCTAATTGATCCTAAAAGAAACGCACAATGGCAGATAGAAAAAACCCAAAGCCCGTGTCAACACACGTGGGTGTGGCCACGAGAGCGAAAACCCAGACAGTGACCCCTATGACTGGAGGTGGCGCTGCTGAGCTTTTGCCGGCGAATTTAGCAAGTACGTCCAGAGGTGAAGGGGCAGCTAAGGGGGCACGGACAAGAGTGTCTCGGCCACCAAGCCAGGGAAACGCGGCCTCTTACGGTGCGTTCCTGGCCGCTGCGGAAGCACAAGGCAATGTGCAAATGATCGATTTACCCCACCCTGGTCCAGTTCGTTCGCGTTCATCCAGTCATGCTTCGCAGCATGACCCCACACCACTAATGGCAGCACTGAACAAAAGTCCTCGTGCAGGATCTCAGGTGGTGCGGGATGAATTTGACCCATTGCATACGCCGTTGCGTCGCGGTTCGGCCGCGAGCAGCGCCCATGCAGCAAGTCAGACCGCGCACTCCCGTGCGTCGGCGCGTTCTAACGCTTGCGTCACACCAGCTCCTGCTGCACATGACGTCGACCCAGACGTCCGAGCGTTAGGGTTGTTGGTAGGCATGTCCATCGCCGGGACCTGATGAGTTAGCGCCAGAAGGGTGTTTGAAGATAGTCAGAAAACACCATGATTCACCGCTGGCAAGTCACTTGGGTGAAGGCAAAACCTACCAGCGGGTGAAGAAGTTACACACGTGGCGGAAGATCAAAGCGGACGTGATGCGCTATTACCGCGGGTGTCGGGCTTGTCAGCAGGCAAAGCCCTCTAAAAAGCGGGCCCGTCGGCCTTATGCAGCACACCGAACCCAAAGGTCCTTGGTCGATGGTTGGTTTGGATCTTATAGGCCCCTTCTCTAAGAGTCCAAAAGGCCACCTCCACCTTCTCGTCACGGTGGATTACTTCACTAAGTGGGTTAGTTTAACCCCACTGCGGTCCGCGAAAGCCCGGCTGATCGCAGAAGCCATGTTTAAGTTGTGCTGCACCTTCGGCTTTCCAGAAATGGTGTTGTCCGACAGGGGACCGTAACTGGTTTCGAGGGTCTACGAGCAGATGTGGTTGGCTTTGGGAACAAAGCCTAGACCCACTACTCCGTATCACTTGCAAACCAATTTGTCCGAGCGCGTTAACCGCATCTTAGTGTCAATAGAGAGATAAAGGTTCACGGAACGTGAACGCTTAAGGAGCGTGTGACGTCACCGTGACGCCGCCCGTGTCGAAACCAATGAAATAATTATCGAAATTTATTAAAACTATAGAAGTCCGTTAAAACATTTATTTACGTTTTGGCGAATCTCAGATTTCGATTCACGATGCGCTGGTTCGGGGCGTGGCTTCCCATGATGCTTTGCCAATGCTTTGCCAATCAGAGAGAGACTCTCACATCAGACCTTGTGTCCTATAACCTATAGGCTCTCACTTATAGGCAAATAGGCTTAGAAAGGTAAGCAAAGGGTTGAAGTTAATAATCACCTTTTTCCACATACACCTTTTGAAGTGTAGGGTTGGGCGTTCTCGGCGAATCAGTTTTTGGCTTGCTGACTGGACATTTTCCAGAAAAGGTGTTCGGCGATGGATCTGAGCCTCAGTCAACTGTACAGTTTGTTAGTTCGGCGATTGAACTGACTTGAGACCTACGTCATTTCGACCGACTGGCACGCTTGTCGAGAATTTGACGACTAGGTTCACAGACGGTCAAGATGGCGGTCACCACAGAATGCTCGATCCAGTACGAAGGGTCGCAACATGCCATCACAACTGCATGACGAGTAATCCGCCATTATGCAATCCAGCCGTTCTGTGAAGCTTGAGTTCGGCGAACCACCTGACTTGGGTTCCAGGCATGAAAAATGTATGACGCCATGCATCCAGTTCACCCAGTTAGACGCACATCTACCGGATGAATCGCCGAAAACGCCCATTGAGTGCAAACTCTCCCTCTTCCACCCCTTCTAAATAAAAGTAATTCGAGGGAGACGATCGTAAGTGGTTGCTCCCAGTACTCTTATTATTTAGTGTAAATGAGTGTTGAGTAGTATTGCACAAACCCATAGCGTAGACTTGGGATAGTGCAATACAGCACAAGGGTATCACCCACACCCCCCCTTTCATGAGGGATAATTCCATACGCAGGTCGACGTTTTACGGAACTAAGTATTGAAGGATCCCAATATTGTTAGGGATCATTCCAGTGGAAGGTCGAGGCGGAAACCGACGTGTAAATGCTCTCACGTCGGTCATCTCTACGTCAGAGCTCCAGCGCAGCCATTATTGCAGTGGTGTGAGAATTAAGTCACACATTGCGTAACGGCCTCGGCCCAAGAAGCATTGTGTAATAGTCAAACTCTTGTAATTTGAATATGCAGCGCTTTAATTTTTGCAATAAAAATATGCCTTGGTTGGTATTTGTTGTCAGATTGTTATAAACTATAGATACACCTGTGTCACTGTCTTGTTATGTACTGCATCATTCACGCGTTGCTTCGCTTTCCTGCAGTACAAATTGAAATGTCTGCGACAGGACGCAACCGCCTCCAGAGCTTCCTGTTGAACATCCAAAAATGTATTCTACGCGTATTCTGACTAATTCCATGATGGCCTACAAGTTTCCAATTGGAACTACCCATCTGTCAGTAACGGTTCCCGAGATAGACCGCGGATGACCTTAAAGACGGCGTCCAAGGTCATCCGGAATGACATTTTTGGAATCTCCACATGTCATTTCCTTATGTCGGTCAAAGAATTTTTCTTCATGGACTTACCGTTCCTGAGATAATTGCCTGGGGAACTTTATTTGTTACATCCTGTATAGAGCGTAGGCCGCCAATATTTTGGAAACAAAGCAGTGCGGTTACGCTGTCTATAGGAGGATTAAAGTGGGTGGGAGTGGCAGTTTACAAGAATGGAGATTGGGCAGGCTTAATAGGTGAGCTACGATACTATGAGGAAGAGGAGAAAAACTAAGATAGTGAAGTGTTTTGGGTGTTGGGTGGTGACTTTAACGTGAACAGGCAAAAGATGGAGTACTAAACTTAGAAGGAAAGAGATTTCTAAAATGGCTAGCAGAAGAGGATCTGGTGGTGTTGAACGGAACTGAAAAAGACAGAAGTGAAGGGGAATGGACATTTGTTGGAAAGCAAGGTGGATCGACAGTGGACTTTTGGGTAGTGAGTGAAATGGTGGTCCGGAAAGTGGAGTGGGTGGATGTGATAGAACGGGAAAAATCGGATCATCTGCCATTGGTCATCGAATGGAAAGGATATGGTGAAAAGCAAGGCACCGAGGAAGCACAAGAAGAAGAGAAGAAGGAAGAGTCAAAGTTTGTAAGAGATACATATGGGACAGGGCGGGAATAGAATCTTGTCAGCAGGGGTTGCGAGAAGAGGAAAATAAAGGCAGAATTAATTTGATAGAAGGAAATGAGACAATTTGGACGGAGATACAAAGACGAGTTCACATAGCGAGACCAAGAAAACAAAGTCAGGGAGTGAAGCGGAGAGTAGGTGCAATATGGTGGGATAGAGATAGCGAGAAGGGGAAGGAAGAAATGAGGAAGGTGTTGAAAAAGCTAAAGGTCAGTCAAGTTGCCGGCAGGCTCCCAACTACGATCCTCCGGGCCATAACCTTCCCAGTCCACGTAATATTCCAGGCGGCCATCGCACCGGCGGGATGAAAGCACTTCACGCAATTGGTAATAGGGGCCGTGAGAAGTCTGTACAGGGGGAGGCTAGGCTTGCACCCTACCAGGAATCGCACTGGGATGGTAAGGCTCCAAGAGGGAAACGTGGAACACGTCGTGGATGCGAAGATCCTGGGGGAGACGGAGGCGAAAGGCCACGGGGCTTATTTGGGCAATCACCTCAAAAGGTCCCAACCGCCTGTGATCGAGTTTCTCACAAGGCCGGGTGGTTCTTATGAAGCGTCGGAGCAGCCACACTTTATCACCCACTTGAAAGGCATGGTGCGGACGATGACGATCAGCGTAGCGTTTGTAGTCCGCTTGGGCCTTTTCAAGGTTAGTCTGAATCGCCTGATGAATTTCCGACAGAGAACGCAGGAAGTCAGCGCTGGCAGGAACAGTACTGTCACTGGGCACAGAAGTGGACAGCTGGTCAAAACGCAGGTGAAAGCCATACAAGGCAAAGAGGGGAGAAACACGAGTCGAGTCATTGATGGCATTATTGAGAGCGAACTCAGCTATGGGGAGGTAGCGCTCCCAGTCATCCTGGTGCTCATACACGAAGCACCGGAGATATTGTTCAAGTGTTTGGTTAGTGCTTTCCGTCTGGCCATCGGTTTCCGGGTGGTGAGCGGTGGATAGGCGAGGTTGTTTCCCCTAGTGAAGCACAATGGCTTGCCAGAACTTCGACCGGAACTGGGGTCTCCTGTCCGACACGATGCCATCCGGGAGACCATGCAAGGAAAACACTCGGCGTACAAAGAGGTCAGCTAAACCTGAAGCAGTGATAGTCTCCTTGCAGGGAATTAGGTGGCTCATCTTGGTGAACTGATCCGTGACCACCAAGATGGAGTCAGCGTCCCCAGACAAGGAAAATTTGATAATAAAGTCTGTTGTCAGCTCGACCCAAGCCTTGGTAGGAGCAGGAAGAGGATGAAGTAGTCCAAAGGGGCGATGACGCAGCGCCTTGTTTCGACTGCAGATATCACAGGAACGGACATAGTCAGCGATGTAGCGCCGCATACCAGGCTACCAGTAATCCCTGGCTACCAGTTCGTGAGTCTGGGAAATGCCGAAATGTCCTCCCACGGGGGAATCATGGCGCTCCTTCAGGATGGACAGTCGCTCAGTGGGGTCTTGGATTTCACGTCTGGCTGGCTGCGGTCCCATTGTAGGGACGGGTTGTTCGACGGACGCAGGAACTCCAGGAGTGTCAGATTGGGCAATTACGAACTTGGCAGGGTCGATAACAAGAGCAGGCTCGCCAACATCCCCATCCTGAGGGGCGATATCGGGACGGCGACTCGGCATCGGCGCGACAATTAGTGGAGCCTGGACGATACTTCATAACAAAGTCATAGTCGGCGAGGAAGAGGGCCCAGCGGGCATGCCGTTGAGAGAGCAGGCGACGCTGGCTGAAGTAAGCTAGGTTCCGTTGGTCGGATAAAACAGTTACCTTATGCCGAGCTTCTGCTAGGTAATGCCGCCAGGTCTTTAGGGCATCAATGATGGCAAGAAGTTCGGCGTCGTGTGCCGAGTAGTTACGTTTGGCAGGAGAAAGTTTCCAGGAGTGGTAGGAGACAGGGTGAAGCTTCTGGTCCACCACTTGCATCAATCTGCTCCCACCGCCAGGTTCGAGGCATCAGGCTCCACAAAATAGGGTTTGGAGGGGTCGGCGTGACGAAGTACAGGGGCCATAGTGAGCATCTGCTTTAGCGCTTCAAAGCTGGTTTGAGCCTCAGGTGGCCAGAAGAATGGCACCTTACAGGATTTCAGATCAGTCAAGGGAGCTGCAGTCTTGGAGTAGCCTGCCACAAACTCTCTGCAGTAGTTGGCCAGCCCCAGGAACTGCTGTAATTGGCGGTGGTTTTGTGGTAGGGGCCACTCAGCGACGGCCTTCACCTTTTCGGGAGATATCATAGTCCCAGAGGAAGATAGAACGAAGCCCAGAAAGTCGACAGACGTGGCATGGAAGACACATTTGGTTATGTTGCCGCGGAGATTGTTCTGCCGTAGACGCCGCAGGACAGCACGAACATCCTGATAGTGGGTAGGCAGGTCCGGAGAGAAGACGAGGATATCATCCAAGTAAACAACCACGAAACGGTCCAGGTACTCATAGAAAACACCATTTATTAAGGACTGAAAGACGGCCGGGGCGTTAGTGAGCCCAAACGGCATAACAGTATACTCAAACAGCCCCCACGGGGTTTTCAAGGCAGTGAGGTACTCATCACCTTCTCGGATACGAACCAAATTGTAAGCGTTATGAAGGTCGATCTTGGTGAAGTAGCTGGCGCCTTGTACCATTCTTAGCAGGTCCGGAATCAAGGGGAGGGGAGCGCTGTTGCGCACTGTAACCGAATTTAGATCATGGTAGTCCACAACCGGACGCAAGGTCTTGTCCTTCTTTGGAACGAAGAAAATCGGAGAACCCACCGGGGAGGTGGAAGGGCGAATGAAGCCTTTCTTCAAGTTAGCATTCACGTATTCCTGGAGCTCACGACGTTTCACCTCAGTCATCCGATACATGCCCCGTGAAGGAAGTCTTGCCTGAGGATCAGTTAGGTTGAGTCGTACTGGTTGTGTTGCGGCAGGGGGATGTCGGCAGTCTCACCAAAGACATCGTTGAACTCCGCATACTGAATTGGTAGCTCAGCGGAGAGGCTCCCCAGGCAAGGAGCATCGAAACCATGGTCTTCCACGATGGCCGGTGTTTCAGGGTTCCGGACATCCCTGGCAAGCGTCTGCCGACGAAAGTCAATCAGCGGGTTGTTCTTAACCAGCCAAGTCATTCCCAACACAATCTCACATCTTCCCAGACGAGTCACGAAGAGGTCAGTTACCTCCTAATGATTGTGTATCTGCAGGCCGACACCTTGTACCTGGTACTGCACGGGTCCACCAGCAGAGGGTTCACCATCGGCCATGAGGAGTTTCTCTGGTCGAGGTAACAGGCTGAGCTTCAGCTTATGCTTGGTAGCGAAGTTGAAATCGATGAAGGAGTCAGTAGCGCCAGTGTCGATCATGGCACGGCTAAGTATGGTCTGGTGGCCAACAGTCAAGGTGGCTATGACGGTGATGGCTCGAGGCATCACTAGCTTATAACGGTTGGCTGATCCGGGCCAACATCCTTGAAGACGGCGGGTGGTCTGGTGGGACAGTCAGCTATGCGGTGTCCTGCTTGACTACAGTAGAAGCACAAACTATGGTCTGTTCGCCATGCTTGTTGGTTCTTTTCAGGGGAGCCGCGTTGTGCACGGCTGACGTCCATAGGGACTGGGCCGGGAGTGGGGAACTCCCGCGTGTGCGGGCACGAAGTTTTGCTGGGGTCAAGCCTCATCTGGTCTGCGTCCCCGAGGGCAGTCGCAGGGCGCGGCCATCTATTCTGCGGGCGAGAGGTGGGCTGCTTATTCCGCATCTGGCGTAGGCGGGAACGTTCCTGCAGGGAGCGTTCGGCTTCCAGGATTTGTAGCTGGAGAGTTCGCAGCTTACGGGTGCGGAGTAGCAGGGATATTCGGTCAGCCAAGCCCGGACTCAGTCCGCGCCGGAGAGCACTGAGCAGGGCGTCCTCGTTGTAGGTCGAACGGGCCCTCAATTAGAGGAAGAAGTTGATGTATTCGGCTGCGGATTTTTCACCCTGGTGAAGGCGGTCGATCTCATCGTTGGCCTGTTGTTGGGGTCTACCCCGCAAAACTGACATTCCAAGGATTGGAAGAATACGTCCAAGGTGCCGGTAACCTGGGGGTCACCCAGCTCAGTGAGAGCCGTAAACCATGACAGGGCACCCCCCTAGCAGGTGAAGAGAAACGCAGTCCACCTTCTTCCCATCGGAGGAGAAGGTCATCCCTGGTTGGCGCATGACGATTCGCATCTGGGTCCGGAATTCAGGAAAGCCGGGTCCTCTATCATAACGCACAGTGGGGTGATTAGGGCGAGGTCGGGTACGGGAGGCGACCCCCTGGCGTAGAGTGGTGAGTTCAGACCAGAGCGCATCCCGTTCAGCTTGCAGGGCACGGAACTGGGCTTGCATCTGCTCCTGGTCTATGACGCACGATAGGATTCTCGGTACTCTGTAAAGACCGGCACGCCCAGTCCTACCCCGCAGGTGGCTAGCCAAGCTGGCGGTTGAGAGGACAGAGGAAACTGGTCCCGACTGGCAGAAGTCCTACAGAGGCAGGTATCCCAGGAGGGCAGGTGTCCAGGATGGGTAGATGTCCAGGATGGGCAGGTGTCCAGGGTAAGCAGGTGTTCAGGGTAACAGGTGTCCCGTGTAGAGAGCTGCGGGGAGTAGCTTCCTGAGCCAGGCTTGGTACCGAGAATGCCTTCAGAGGAAGGCAGCTCAGTTCTTATACCAGAGGTTAGCCCCTGGCGCCCTCTGGTAGTAAACAGGCAACTGGTTAGATACCCAATCCATCTGGACAGGTTTGGCCAAAGGAAACTTGCAAGTCATGCAGCCAATAGCCTGGTGGCCTTGGACATCGGACCGTGACACAAGGGGTAATGCCTGAAGAGTGGTGTAAGGCGATTATATGCCCAATATTTAAGGGGGGAGATAATACAAAGGTCAGAAATTATAGAGGCATTTCTTTATTGACAACAACATTTAAAATATTTGGAATGATCTTGGAAAGATGTCTAAATAAGGTGTTAAAAGAGAAGGGTTTGTTGGGTGAATGGCAGGGGGACTTAGAGTAAGTAGGGGGACAATAGAATATTTATACTTTACGCACAATAATATAAAATGAGATAACAAAGGAAAGGGGTAATGTAATTGCATTTTTTGGGGACTTCAAAACGGTCTTTGACTCAGTGGATAAGGTGGAATTAATGTTAGAATTACAGAAGGCAAGGGCGGGGGGAAGGCTTTTATTTTTTTCCAGAAGATATGTAGTAAGACAATTAGCCTGGTTAGGATAGCGTGTGGGGTGAGACATACACGGGAGTTAGACAAGGCTGCCCCCGCAGTCCACTGCTGTTTAACTTACATGTATGTATATTAGATAGAGGTTTGGATAGAAGTCTAAGGAACAACCAAGATGGTGGAGTAGTGCTGGGAGAGCATATTTATTTACAAACATATGCAGATGATATAGTCATGTTGGCAACTACGAGAAAGAAATGCAATCAATGATATATTAATTATTTTTTTTTAAGTAGGAAGAAACTGAACCTAAATGTATATAAGTCAAAAGTAATGGTGTTTAGGAAAGGGGGGAGAGGAGCCAAAGATGAAAAATGTGGATGTGAAGACAGAGAATTAGAGAAGGGAAAATCATTTAAATATTTAGGATATACTGTATATTTCGATTCAATAATGGGAGAGAGCAGCACTTAAAAGTGATGCTGAAAAAGCAGGCATATCAATGAGGAGAATGTGGGTTATAGGGGAGAGGATGTGTGCAAGGGAATGGAGCTTAATGATGATATTTTTTGAAGTGATGGTTAACTATTATTTTTTTGTGTAGGAGTATGGGGATGGGAGAAGATGGAGGGCGCAACACCACTACAATTGAGATACATTAAATGAATTTTAGGCTTAAAATGGAATACACCGAAATATATGGTAGAATAGGAGGTGGGGGATTAAACTACTTGGGGAGGATGATGATAAGGGCGTACAAGTACGAGTTGAAAGTAAAGAGTATGGGAAAGAACGATGGGTACACGAATGTATGAAGTGGAAGAGGGGTAGGTACCCAGATAAGGAGGGAAAGTGGAGGATAGGGAAACAAGGAGTGCTAGGTTATATAGGACTTAGCAAAGAAGAGCTAGAAAGGTTTGCAGTTTTGGGAATGGATGTGGGGAGAGAAATATGGCTGAGAATCTTAGATTGTGAAGCCCAGAGAAGAGATGAGACAATAAACAAGTCAAAATTCAACCCTTTTTAACAGAAAATAAGACCAAGGGGATGGGGGGGGGGGATTGGCATATTTTAGAAACAAAAACTGAAATAAGAGCTATAGCGGAGTTCAGAACAGGAGTAGCTGTTCGGGCGGGGCGGCTGAGTATTGGAGAGATGAACCCGGAATATTGCGTAGAAAATGTAAGAACGGCGCAGAGACTTTAGAGCGCATATGGGACTGTTTTGGGATGACACAGGGAAATGGAGGACTACAAGAAGCATTAAACTTTGAGGGAAACGGGGTAAAAATGTTAACTAAGTTGAACATTGATCTGGAAAAATTAAGTAGTAAAGAGGTAATAACAAGGCAAGGAGGTGGGAGTGACACCAGTTGAGCACATAGGGGCGAAGTAGTTCATGGAATGAGACGAATGAGTCAGTGTATAAATTGTACAGCATGTAACCTCTTTTAATTCCTCAAGGGAGGGTGGAAATAACGAATATACAGGGTGTTTCACAATTCAGGGGATAAACTGATGGTATATTCCCTGCATGAAAATAAGACAAGAAGTTACAATAAACCCATGTCCCCAAATGCTTAGGTTTTTAAGTAGGAACTACATAAAATGTGACACCCATAATTCATGCTCCCCACATCTTTCCATTGATCATTCATTATGCGTCTTCTCCTGGCTTTCTTGAGTGAAGTTGACCTAGAATGATGAATTCTGGTGCGCATTGTTTTTATTCTTGTGGTTGTGGGTTGTCCTCTCAAAGCGGAGTGTTCAGGAAAATGGCCAGGCTGCAGTCCTTCCTGAAGTGGTGACCTGCAATGACTGGGCTGACCTAACAACAATCTTGCAGATTGGCTGCAACAGTGCTGCTAGTATGTGTTGAACGGTTCAGTATAGCTTTTACAAGCAATTCCCGGAGACCTTAAAGTAGTCTGCTAGTTTCGATGTCCATGGAGGTGAGTGGCTTGATGACTTCCGGCTTCTATGTTGCTGCGATTTCTGTCTCGCATTCATATCTAGCTCAGAAGGTGCGCTGCAGAACTCGCTTAAATACGCTGTGATGTAACTCAAGTCATGTCTGGTACTGGTTGCTAGATATAATATGTTCCTTACTAAAGTTCTATATTTAGTTGCTTCGTGCTTGCTTAAGGTGTTCTCAAGTTCTCAAATCAGAAGAGATGCTCCTTTGCTAATAAATTAGAACACATGTGTTACTTTATTACGCCAACTAGTTTCAGCTTGGACAAGCTTTCTTTAAGGCAAATAATTCCAAAAACCTGATGAACAAGAAATTACCGATTGCAATTAGTGTAATTCACACGATGAAAAGATTACCTTAAAATCAAGGAACTCTAACAAGTGTCAACTCAAAGTAACTCAGATACATTGATTGCATAAAAACAACCGTGTCAACTAAAAAATGGAGAAATTATTACAAAGAGCTATCGGGGAAAAAATTATATTATCTTACAGGGTTATTGAAGTCGTGCAGTCTACATGATTTCAAGTCAAAAGAGAAACCCGTTCAAGAGGTCAGCCAATTTATAAGATTACTAGATACTGGTCCAGCAAGGTCATTAATACTAGTGTACAGACTTGTTTTGTCACATAATTGTATATATAATGATTTACATATATTCAATTTTAATCTATTATTTATACATTCGATTACATACATTTTTGTATTTTCCACAGTATGGTTAGTTAATAAACAATGGCAATAAACATTCGACACTTTATTATTCTTTTTGGCAAAATGCTCAAGATATCTGATTTTAAATTGGCGACATGTTTTTAGTTTTGGATCAATGGTGTGGCTGCATCCTTGCAGTTTTCCGTACCGAATTCATTCCTTGAGAATTTGCTTTGCATACGTTTCTTGGTCTAAGGTGATCGATCCATAGTTTCGGGTGATTCGAATCGGTTGGACGTGTATAAGCTCGTCCTAAGTCGTTACACTGAAAATTCTTGACGATTATTTTCTTAAATGTGAGCATGGATTCGCGTTTTCCGTAAAACAGTATATTATCCACGTACATGCTTAGGATGATTCCTTTGTCCAAATCGTAGTAAATGCATACATTGGCTTTACTCTGTTTCAAACCTTGCCTGAAAAGCTTTCAGATCTTCATTCCATTTTCTGCTAGATTGGTGAAGTCCATATATAGATTTATTGAGTTTGCATATCCAACGTGCAGTCTTTGGGGATTTCAATGTCGATTTTATCCTCTAGATACGGTGTAAAGTATGCGCTGGTTATATTAATGTGATGCATTTCCCATTTTAATTCAGTGGCATTCGAGTTGTTCTTGTTTTGACGACGGGACTGTAAGTTTCAGTGTAATCGATTCCAGGTCGTTGTTCATTGCCGAGTGCAAGTAGTCAAGATTTAAATCTGACTGGCCGTCCATGTTCATCGTGTTTGGTTCTGAAAATCCATTTGGTTTTAACCGTTTCAATGCCATCAGTTCGTTTTAAAAATTGCTATACCGATATATCATTAGTTTTCAATTCTTCTTTGATGCTTGCTCGCCATGCTTCGCTGTTTTCATGACAGTGCTTTGTCGAAGTCATGCAGATCGCATTGCTGAGCTGTATCAGCTGTCATTGCATCCCACGAAATAATTCGCTGACAATTTGAGCTTTTTCACATGTGTTGTGCTGGTCATCTCGGACTGTTACACCTCCCTACTGTACTCCACTTGGTAACCGGATTGGGCGATTTTTCGCACCGTGTGACGGTTCCACATTTTTCCAAACATTCGGACCACATAGGAGTCTTCTCACCGAAAGGTTACGCCTGTAGTTATGTTTTGAAACACGGATCTCTTTTTAAATCGTTTCGTTGCATCAATAAAGAGTTAAAACTGTTACTCGAACGCCCGATCGTAATAATCTCCGTAGATATTAATAATCGGACGCCATAATGACTACGAAAGACGCCTCCGTCGCAGGTAAAAGCCAATAGAACGAAATAGACCCGCCGATAGGCCTAAAAGATCGACAAACGTTGTTAAGCTCAGATTAAAACGTTCGCTTCGTTAATCCACGCTTAAAACTAATAAATAAACCTTGCGATAGCATAAATAAACATCATACGAAACTAGTTAAATAGTTAATCGTCCGTTTATTTGTATAAATCTCGTTCTTTCCGAATGGATAGCCAAACTCGCTATATATAGTTCCGTACATCGCCACCAACGGCGCCACCGTTCGTTAGTCGTTTCCCTATGTATTAATATAGGACACTGTTGTGATTCGTTTAACAATAACGCTCACTTCGTCTGCCTGTGGCGCTGTTCTCGAACTCGTTTTCCATAGCAAACTATACTGGGACCGAAAGGGACAAAGAAACAGAATTCTTGTAAACGTCATTAATCCTTTTGGCCCCTCCCAAGTCTGTATTTTCTCATGTAAATACAGGCTGGCTCACTGAGTAAATTCAGTTGAGCAGCTGCCTTGAGCATCACAGTAGGCCCACAGAGCCTCGCAGGGATCCTTAAGATCTTATGTGTTTGATAATCTGCTAAATCCAAGTACTGCTCAATATTCTGGTCAAATAAAGCAACAAAGTACATATCTCAGACTGTGTTTTCTTTCGCTCGAAATAGTTCTCTTCTTCACAACACCGGCCGCAGACGTCACTTCGCCAGGACCGCCGGAAGCAGACCGAGACCAGTGGAAGCAGCCCGGCACATCGTAGCCACCAGCGACGCAGCCTCCTGCAGGATCGTCCAGCGCCTCGAGACCACAACGAGCTGAGCAACGTGCCAGATACCGCAGCCCCTTGGACAACGCAGTCTTCCAGCTTCTCTTCTCCCTGGACCTCCGCAACTACGCAAACTACCCAAGATTCTCCGGAAGGCCCTTGTACCAAGCTGTCCGAACTGTTCACCGCCTACCAGCAGCACCGCCACAGCCAGTCTACTAGATTGCCGCAGCCTGCTTCTAGAGCCGTCCAGCCACCGCAGGTCACCGCTTCAGGGAGCGCCGTGCAGCCTGTCCGTTATCCCGTACACTCCACTTCTGAGGAAAACCTACAATACGAGAATAAAAATATATTGCGCACACTAAGGAAGTTACCGCAACTTGCCTACTTCCCCCCCTCCAAGAGAGCCGGGACCGACGCAATTTGGCGCCCAACGTAGGGCCCTCTACAAATACAAGACATCCGCGATTGCCGAGGACGAGCCCGACCACGCTACTATTTAGGGACCGCAGATCGACCAGCGCTACCAGCCAGAACCAGCCGCCTGACCAAAGCAACACAAACCAACGTTAGCAGCCCGACCACCAGAGCCGGCAGACTGACTAAAGTGTTTCCTGCTAGAGTCAGCAGCCTGGTCAGAAGCTACCAGCCCGAGCCGACAGACAGACCCGCAACGCAGCAGCAAGTGCCACGTCTGCAGCCCTCGTCGCAGACAATGCATTGTGCTTGCCGAAGGAGTTCAGACAAAGCCCGAGGACATCGCACACCGTCATTGTAGCTGAGACACACCCGTGTCAACAAACAGCAAGAACTGGCAGACAACGGGACAGAAGTTCACCAACTTCGATCACGATTCGAATATCCAGCCGAGTGGTCACCTTGACCACAATGCACCATGGACCGACGGACTTCCTTCGGACCACAAGAGCCTGCAGCATAGCAGCCGGAAGACCAGCACGCCGCTGAAGATGCTGTACCAGAGCCTGTGCCAGCACAGCCAGTCGACCATCGCACTGAAGAAGCCGATGTACCCAGCGGCTCCCAAAGACCTTCCAGCCTTCAACCGACACCGGAAGATGGAGCCCGCAGCCAACAGATGGACCGCAAAAAAGCCGGAACTCCGATGCCTGAAGACACCGCAGACGGCATCTGCGAACACGTCCGCCTGTTGTTAAGACTTGTCGCGGACTTGTACAACCGCCAAATCGACGAGCAAATTGCAAGAGGAACCGCAGCTCTCTCCTACCCAGGAAGACAAAGTTTCGCCTCCGTGGTCTCCAACAACGAAAGTAACCACAAGACATTCGCCAAGTGCAAGGCAACGTTCAATGGCAAACAACAGCTCGAGTCCCGGCCTTTCTTCGACAACTAGAAGACTACAAAGTGACCGAAGACATCAGCGACGAAGCGGCCCTCCGCAGTGTTGCCCTCATCCTCGAAGGCAACGCACTCGATTGGTAGCACGCCGAGCGATCCACCATCACCACATGGGACTCCTTCAAGAAAGAGATGCTACACACCTTCCAGCCCTAGACATATGATTATCAGGTCAGCGGCGAAATACACTCAAGGTTCCAGAAACCATCCGAGACCGTCACCGACTTCTCTATCGCGTCCTAGAGCTATACAGTAGGATGCAACTCCCACCTAATGAAGAAGAGCAGGTCCAACGACTAATTGGAAGTCTACACCCCCATTACCATCCGTATATCCGCCAGAGGGACGTCAAGACCTACGCAGAGCTAAACGAATAAGGTAAAGAAGCAGAATCCATACTACAAGCTGCAGCACACTACCACAAACCCGAAGGAAGCAGCAGCAGCACCGGCAGTAGCAAAACCTCCACTTCCAAGAGCAAGTCCGCGAAGAGATCACACGCGTCTGATCCCAAAAAGAAAAAAGACCAGACCTCTTCGTCAACGCCATCTCAGAAAACTGACAAGGGAAAGGACTCTGCTTACTAAAAGAAAAAGTGCGAATACTGCCAGAAATTCGGTCATCTGAAAGCCGACTGTCGCAAACACAAAGCAGACTGTTCGGACTCCAAGCCTTCGACATCCAGCAGCCACTTCGCCGAAGCCGTTCCCGAACTTCAGAGTTCTGTAGAACTCGACATCGATGGGAAGAGACTCCACGCACTCATGGACAGCGGGTCGAAGACATCCATCATAGCCAAAGCCACACTGGACACTATACAAGGACCAGGTACCAAAATACGCAACATCGCGCCGCACCAAGTACAGACGCTCAACGGCACTTCCATCATCAGGGAGCGAGCAACAGTCAACTGCCTTCTACAAGGACAGCCAGTCACCTTCAACGCCCTCGTCATAGAACACAGTGATGCGTTCATACTGGGTTATGATTTCCTTCGTACTTACAAGATCATATATGTTTTGGTACAAGTAAATAGTACTACGATGGCCAGACCACTAGATACCTGTTTACTGCACCGAAGTCCGAAGACACGTATGCCTAAACTATCGTTCGAGTAGAAAGCATCACCGAGAGCATCAGCCAACCGGAAGTGGACACCGCCACAACGGGAGAGACTCATCCAGCGACAGAGCCACCAAGCGCTACCCAGGACCACGTCTCCAACCTCGCTGTTTCAAGTGAAGACGCTGACATCGAGCCGAACCAGTCCAGGGACATCTCCAAACTCCGTAGCGAATATAAAGATGTCTTCCGCGACAAACTTGGATTCACCGACGTCGTACGGCATCGCATCGAGACCACATGTGACTAGATCATCTCAGTTCCACCGTACCGCTACGCCCCTGCGAAGAAGACGATTATAGAGGAAGAGATAAAACAGATGCTAGAAGCTGGAGTGATCGAGCCTAGCAAAAGTTCGTGGTCGTCCCCAGTGGTCCTAGTAAAAAAGAAAGACACTGGATGGCGTTTCTGCTTCGACTACCGCATGCTCAACGCGATCACCCGGCACGACTCCTACCCGCTTCCAAGAATCGACGACCTCCTCGACGCAGTGAAAGAAGCGAGCTACTTCACTCTTATCGACCTCAGGAGCGGATTTTGGCAGATCAGCATGGACGAGCAGGACAAAGAGAAAACGGCATTCACGACGCACGTGGGAAATTACCAGTTTTGCCGTATGCCATTTGGACTCACCAACACCCCCGCAACCTTCCAGAGACTCATGGACAAGGTGCTAGGCGGTCTAAAATGGAACAATTGCTACAGCTACCTCGAC
>WWPM01015565.1:0-10161 GCA_023279145.1 Glomeris maerens | reverse complement strand
AGAATTAACTTGATAATATAGTTACCTATGAAATAGTACTTACATTCGATGCCATTGAATTGTTCATCATAGCTTTATTGCGACCTGAAGACTACTCTGCTGCAGACGGCGAACCACTTAGGTCTATACAGCGTGGTCAGAAAGTATTGCCTGTTGGGCTATAACTTTAAAATGAAGCCAGATAACGAGATTAATGTTAAGAGGTGTAGTGATCAGGAGGCTAGGGCACTTCCGGTGCACTAATCCCACGTGACCTTCAACAGTGACTTCAAGGTCATCGCAATCCTATCTCGCAAACTAAAAGATTTAGGATAGTACTGTCAATTGGAAAGCTGTAGAGCACCCCGTAATTAGTGCAAAAAACTCGTCACATAAATTTTGAGAGGAACTTCATGAGTGTAAAGGGTGACGTTGTGAGGCGCGGTGTGAGTCCTGCAGGGAGGCATGATAACACAGTGTAGCTTAAAAATCGCTCCAAATATCAAATCACGTTAAACAATACTACGTACTGTAGTGATAAAACGGATGTGTGCTTATGCAAACAAAAACTGATTTGGTCCTGTCTGGTGCACTAACTTCATTTATGGACAATACTGTACCATTGGCTGCCCGTGGAACTGTTACGTACCAGCAAGAAGGTGCATCCGCACATTACGCATGTAGAGTCCGGGAATTCTTGGATCAAGAATTTCCTGGCCGCTGGATTGGACGAGGGGGGCTTGTGCCTTGGCCTTCAAGCTTACCTGATTTGATTCCCATGGACATCTTCCTTTGGGGTATCTAAGGGAACGAGTGTACTCCACTCCTGTTCGCATAGGATTATAACAATGTTTTGACCCAGTACAGTACCATATCAGTTTTTGTTTGCATAAAAACGTATGTTTTTTCACTACCGTACGTAGTATTGTTTAACGTGCTTTGTTATTTTGGGCGATTTTCAAGCTACACTGTGTTATCATGCCTCCCTACAGGACTCACACCGTGCCTCACAACTTCGCCCTTTACACTCGTGCAGTTTCTCTCAAAATTTATGTGACGAGTTTTTAGCACTAATTAAGGGGGTGCTCTACAATTTTCCAATTGACGGTATTATCCTAACTCTTTCAGTTTGTGAGATAGGATTGCGATGACCTTGAAGTCATTGTTGAAGGCCACGTGGGGTTAGTGCACCGGAAGTACGACAGCCTCCTGATCACTTCACCTCTCAACATTAATCTCACTATCGGGCTTCATTTTTAAGTTATAGTCCAACAGGCAATACTTTCTGACCACGCTGTATAGTCTCAAGAAAGAATGATATCTCAGTTCGAATTCATTGCTTATATAGTGTTAGTTGGCTCAATAAGGTTAAATAATGTCTGGACTAGCAACAAGTTGAGACATGCAGAGACATTGTATGTTTGCTTACAATGAGTCATAGGGCAGTCTACTTGTTGTTATTGTCCAAAGTCCGAGTCAACAAGTTTATAATGCCATATGCAGATGATTACTATGCGCATCTGTGAACAATTGTGAAAGGTCACAGTACGCACTGCATTTATTGGTGTCCCTCCATTTAGTTCTACTCTACCAAATGAACAGGACATAAATATTGGTAAGCTTACATTATTTCCACATTGTTTTTATCAAAACTGATAGGATTTTACCTCCATAGAGTACATTTTATATGATTAACAATAATTCTATGTAATTAATGGATTTTCCCTCGATGCGCGCCCGTTTACAATAATGATATTAGGGCTCGATTATTAGCACTACATTGTTCAACATGCGGAAATGTACATGCATTTTTTATGGCAAATAAAGGTTAACTTACCACATAATTGCGTAATAATTATATTATGTTTAGAAATCCAAGATGGCGTCCCAAGGTTAGAAATTTTCCATAGGATTTTAGGTTTTTCAGGTTTTCAACCGCTAACATTACACCCCTTTCCATAGGATTTTAGGTCTTTTAAGTTTTCAACTGCTAACATTACACCCTTTTCCATAGGATTTTAGGTTTTTCAGGTTTTCAACTGCTAACATTACACCCCTTTCCGTATCACGCATACTGAGTCAGGGGGTTCCCGTCGCAGGGATTCCGCCGCAGGGATTGCATTGCAGGAATCAAGGGCATTGCGTCCTTATGTACTTGATTAAAAGGATTACGTAATCCTGGTAAAAGTAGGACATGAAATGTGAAAGTAGTATAGCTGCAAGGATCCTACCCATTATGCCACACCTGCCAAAGTCATTGAAAGTCAATATACTTCAAGGACAGAAATAGCCCAATATTCGATTTTCCCACCAAAAGTGGCGTGGTTTGTTATTTTTCTTTTTAAAAAGGCGTGGTCTCGCTCCCGATTGGTTGGCGGTATCCTTTGAAATAGCCCTCAGCAACAACACTATTTTCAAGGTCAATGATCTGTGACCCATTGTTGCAAGGCGAACATGTGACCCACTTCCGGGTGCAAAGGCCACTTCCGTGGTCTAAAGGTCAATGACCAATATGAGTCATGTTACCCAAGTAAACCAATGACGTAATTGACCTTGACCTACTTTCGGGGTTACGTGACCAAAAATACAGATTACGTAATTAGCCTTGACCTACTTCCGAGTATGACGTCACTTCCGGGGTCCAAAGGTTCCTTGCTCCTGATTGGTCGAAAAAAATTGGGTCACAATGACGTCACTTCCGCCCCCACCTCTAAAAAATGGGAACAGCCCACTTCCGCCCCCCATTCACCTTCCTATACTACTACTAGCAATAAGACCCACCAAAAGGCACGTGAAATTCGATCCGGTCTTATATCCTTGGCTTGTCTTGTAAATACAATGTTAACTAATTTTAAGACCCAGATCCATCTTAAAACACACAAATGATTCTACGTAATATGTACCTACAGTAGGACCTCGATATAGCGTTGTGGTCAAATGCAATATTTTTCAACTTTATAAGCGGGATTTGTTAAATGTGGACTTTTTTGTTTTTTGCAATAAATGAAGTGGAAACGTCACGCACAAGCTTTTTATTATGAGAACTTTTTATTTTTAAATTTTAGAACATACTAATGTAGATAGTATACAGTTTACATAGTACATCGTAATTAGGACTCTTTATGCAGTAGAACTTTGAACTTTGCGAGTCGGCGTGAGACGGTCGCGACCCATGTGATTGGAGAAATCAGGAGGGGGCGGGGCTGCTGCGCAACCCACTGCTCACAGACAGTGATCCAGTGTATGTCTAGTCGCGATTTTCCTGCAGTCACCCCTATCTGGGTAGTGGAGACTGCCCCGCCGATGCTGTTAGTGAAAGAATACCCCTTCTGCTACAAATTTATGCTTCAAAAACTTTATATCAGGATAGGTTGCAGCAAAATATCTGCTTTATAAACGGGATTTCATTATAAGCGGGTTCGTTATATGCGGGATTTTCTAACACTAAAAAGGCATGCTGAAAATCGGTTAAATTGGATTTGTATGTTATAAGCGGAAAAACGCCGAATGCGGGAGATGCTATATCGAGGTCCTACTGTATATGAATGTATGTAATCACTTCGCCTGCATTTCTGTAGTGTTTGCAAGTATAGTCCTCCCTCGATAATCTGGCCCTTTGATAATCCGGCGCATCTGGCAATCCGGCGTTTTTTTTGGCCTCCCTCATGAAAATTTTTTCGTACATTTGTCAGGAGGTAGACATTTTATATCGCTGTGCGTGATGTTGTGTCTAGTAGAATTTAAGTTTACTCGTCCTTATTACCTCTACCTGCAGCTTCGTCTATAATACAGTGGAACCTGTTAAAGTTGAACGCCCAAGATAAAAAAACGTTCAACTTATCCGGGTGTTCAAGTTAGACAAATAAAAGAAATCCGAGAAAAAACATTAAATTTTTGGTTAAAATTCGGAGCTCTGTGCCGGAGACGAAAACATGGCGTCCCCGCGCCTCGAACTCGGTGAACAATGGGAACGGTACTTCCATAGATATTCCGTAGAAATCAGTGTTATTCTGTAGTTAATCTGCTGCATATGTTTTCAGGGGCATGAGGTACTTTCCACTTTAGGAGTGAATATCTGTAAGTTTGGGTTAGGTTTCACCGAGCGAAAAGAGGCCAGGGGGTTTGGGGGGCGGAGCCCCCCCAAGCAGCGCGAAGCGCTGCTATGGTTTCGTTAGGTTTTCACCGAGTTCAAGGCACGGGGACGCCATGTTTTCGGCTCTGGCACAGAGCTCCGAATCTTAACCAAATTTTCTTGAAAATTATGGGAATAGTTGTTTGTCTTCCATTATATATTTTTTTCTCAATCTGGAGCAGCAACATGTTTTCATATGCTGAAGCATGTTGAAACATCGAAACATCGTTATTCATAGCATAATCTTTCAATTTTTGAACCATATCTAAGGCCTCTTGACTTGAAATGCAGGGTAGTAGTACAGGAGTAATGGGCAAGGTTGGATAAAAGGGGAAAGTTCAACTTGAAAGGGTTCAAAAGTGTGAAAATGTCATCGAGTGGACTCAAATTATGTTCAAGTTTTAAGATGGAGGGGTTCAACATAAAGAGGTTCAGCGCAGTGGTAAGTCTATGGGCAAACGTGCAGCCGAAATTTACGTTCAATATATGCAGGTTTTCAAGATGAAGGGTTTCAATTTATACAGGTTCCACTGTATTGTTACAAAACAAGTAAATTAGTTCTTTATTGGTATTGTTTCATCTCTTTAATCTTCAACCTTCAATACAAAAGTGTATCATACATTCCCTATATGCTATGTGTACAAAATAATATAGTTTCGGCTGTTAAAATGAGTCATTATTAGTAATTATCCGGTAATCCGGCGTTTTTGATAATCCGGCGGGGGGCTGGTCCCATATCTGCCGGATTAACGAGGGAGGACTGTAACAGGAATTTTTTGTAGACTACTAAACAATAGTTACATGTCAGAAACTAACAGCATGGACCAAAAGAACTAACATACATGGGCAGCAACCAGTTGAGGAGAAGAAAAGAGAATGACCAGCTACCAAATCCATACAACTTAAAGTATACCAAAGAAGAACAAAGGAAAGGTCAAAGGGCAAGGCAGTGGAAAAGTACTAACATGAGTCAGTTCAAGGATAACAAGTGTAACAAGAGAAATGCTGTTGCATAAATTAACAATTCTCAGAAATAACAATACTCAACAATTACATATGCAAATTTAAGTATGCATAGATCCATATTTTTACTCTCACAAAGAATATACCAATGAACAAAAATATACAGGGTATTTCCAAACTACAGGGACAAACTGACAGGGCATATTCCCTGCATAAAATGCAGACAAAGTTCCTATGAACCCATGTCCGCAAATGCTTAGGTTTTTCAGTGGCAGCCGAAATGTTATGTCAGTAATGAATCCTCTCAATGTGACAAAGTAGCTGATAAATAATGAAGTCAAAAGCGGAATTTGGAGCAACATGACCTCTAACCAATGGTACATTATGCAAAGCATGAAGTGATTTATACCTGAACTCCCCTCCAGCTTCAAGTGGCGAGAGGGGACAACATGAAATTCACATTCAGTAGCGTTTTGGGTTCGCTAATGCTACCGTCCACCACTACGGGCGGTTGCATTCGTGTGTGTGGACCAGGTATGAAACGTGCAATGGGACAAAGAGGCCATCATGTGAAAGAAGACATCATTCTGGTTTATTAACTTAAAAAAGATGGTCAAAATGTTTGTTGTCAACATCAGTGCATGCCTGATACCTAGCAAGCAAGGAACGCCAGACCAAGGCAAAGACCCCTGGCATTTGACGGATACTTGCAGCCAGAGCAATTTGTGCCACGAGCTCATCCACTGTGTCAATGGGGCTTTCATACACCAGAGCTTTCATCATTTCCCTGAAAAAATCTAGGCATGTCAGATCAGGTGAGCGTGGTGGCCAAGGTATAGGGCCATACGGACCAATCCATCGGGCCCCAAATGCAGCAGCGAGGCATTCCCTCACTTCACGACTGAAGTGAGATGGTGCCCCATCGTGCTGGAACCACATGTTCATCCCCATTGCCAAGGGGACATCCTCCACCAGGCCCAGAAGCGCATCTTCCAAGAACGTGTGGTATGTCCGCCCTGTCAACCAAGTGGGCAGAATGTACGGTCCAATCACACAGCGATGCAAAATACCTGCCCAAACATTGACACAGAACCTGTGTTGATGGCGAAGCTTGCATGTGGCATGTGAATTTTCATGTGCCGACGTATGCCGAATGTGCGCATTGAACTCGCCGTAACGAGCAAACGTCGTCTCGTCACAGAAGAGTGCTTCTCCTGGGAAGTTAGGGTGGGCTACAGATTGCCTCATAAACCAGTGGGCAAACTGCAGGCGCTGCGAGTAATTCTAAGGTTGTAGTACCTGGACCCTCTGAACATGGAATGGGTGCAGCAGTTGCTCAGGAAACACTCTTCGCACACTGGCATGGGACACACCTACACTATGTGCTACACGCCGGGCACTGGTAGACGGATAGCTGTCAACCAGCTGGATGACCTGTTCTCCATGTCTGCTGAACAAACAGATCTCTTCTGACCTGTTTCATTGCGGCAAGCTCGGAATCCTCCAGTTTCTCGCAGCCGCCTGTCCACACTTGCAAATGTTTTGTGGCTTTGCATATGTCCGTGTGGAAAACGTTGTTGGCACAGCCACAGTGCTTCCATTCCATTTCTATTGGCGCGACAATACATTAAATGCATGTCCGAAAGTTCAGCATTGGTGTATCGATACATCTTCTTCGAACCAGTTAGTGAATTACTTAACCTTATAATTGCCAATGTTCAGGGAGTGCAGGTGATTCACTGCCTGCATTACATAATGTACAATTGGTTAGAGGTTATGTTGCTCTACAGTCTCTTTTTGACTTCATTATCAGATAATTTGTCACATTGGGAGCATTCATTACTGACGTCACATTTCGGCTGCTACTGACAAACCTAAGCATTTGTGGACATGGGTTCATAGGAACTTTTTACCTTCTTTTTATGCAGGGAATATGCCCTGTCAGTATGTCTCTGTAGTTTAGAAACACCCTGTATAGGCAGAAGTAAAACTGAATTTCTGTCTTGTACTGTTTATGAAATTTTAAGCAACATTGACTGTAACACGTCTGCAATAATGTTCCAATTGCAACCTTCTTGCAGTCAATGCAGCATGCGAGCTCACAAATTAGTCTGCAATGATGTCTGTAGCAGTCATAAATATAATATTAGCAAGAAATGTAAATAAAAGCTAATAGGTAATCTATATTAAAATGAATACAACAAGATCACAGAAATTTATTTCTTTCTACCAAATGCAGTTCCGAATAAACATGTAAAAAAATATCTTCACTTTTAAAGTCAAAATAATCTGAATGGCTGCCTATTGTTAGGTAAAAAAATATTCAGCGTATTACAAAGTAATATCGAAATTCAGGCGAAAACATTTATGTACTAAATCCTCTGATAAATTTGTGTTGGGGAAGCATAGTGAAGGGGTATAAACTTATCAGGAGTACGTAAATTTAGCAGAAATCAAACATTCCGGGCATGTTCCAGTTGACAGAATTGGACCAAATTTCTTCCATCTTGACCCTTGACATGCCCCCGATTTTATCCATATAGCACCCTAAGGATTTATTTTGTCTATGGTAAATTGCAGTTTTTGCGAATAGCTCAAAAACCGAACTAGCTAAAATTATTTCTTCAAAGGATTAGAGTCGTGCGTGGTCGAATATGATTTTATAATATATATATCTGCTATTTACACCATTCAGTGTGAAACCGCGTTGAATTAATTTCATATATCCGTAAATATAGACGGTAAACATGCAACTGCAATGGTACAGTACAAATTTCAATTCAACTGCAGATCGAAGGGCAACTGAAACAATTTTCAGTAATGGGTTCTGCTAGTCAACGAAGAGGAGAGAAATAGTCAACATGACTGGGAGTTTGGGGTAAGCATTTGGTTTCTGGTCAAGTAAGCCTTTGGTTGTTCAAAATTATTTCAGCGTCTGCTCTTATTCATTCGCTATGCATTTATAGAAAAGATCATAATATATTACCTGAATCGAATGAAAACCTGAAAGATTTTTTATTGCGCATTTTATTAAACATAAATGGGATAATCATGCATTAAATATCGATGTAATCACCATGGCTTGCAATGCAAAAGTTACACCGCTTTGGAAGCACTCGGATGCCTCTTGTGAAAAACTCTTTTTGTGATGTGCACACCCATCCATGCACCGTTTGCTCAATTGGTTTAATTCCTTTTCTGGTGAAAATCGGCAGTTTTATGGTGCATTTAGACAGTGGTGCGCCCGTCTTCAACTGTTACATCATTAACTAGTGTTGTAGATTAGTGACACTACCGATAGGCTACTCTTAATATACGGACGGCCTTGCAGTGTTGCCAAGCACTTTGGTATTTGCTCTTAGTTTCGAATTTTTATCGCACTTTTAAGGTTTCATTTGATTCAGGTACGTAATATATTATCATTGAAACATATATAATCCTAGATGAAAATCAGTAATTTTGGAGACGTGTCTCGTACTATTTCCGTCAGGATTACATAATTATAATTTTTTTGTAGCAAACATGTTACTCTTCACATTATCAATATGTATGTCATTAAACGGAAAAACAATTTGTGTATGACATTGTTGGGGCATTGCAATTATACCGTGCAGTTGCGATATGCACCTGCCAAATGAATTTGAAACCATTTTCATTAATGTCTGATTTTTTTTAATTTCATTCATAGTACAAGACCAGGATGGCAATAACAATTTGTCACAGCAAAATCGAATCCCCCAGTGAATGTGCCATGCCAGATTAGAGCACCTTGCGATTCAATTTCCGCTCTGAAATAATCCCTCATCGATATCAATCACACGGGAAATTGCACTCGGTAACAAAGAAACACATCCTCTTTATATACCAACTGTATTTTATTATTATAATCACATTAGCGCGTGAAATATTATCTTAACAGGCGACGCTTCTGTTTAATATGCCGTATTGCATTTTAATACGCACGCTGCACCGTCGACTTCTGAGCCGGTTGACAATAGGGCACAGACCACGTGGCTTGAATTTAACGACACGTGGCTTTAGGATGGGCGCTAATAACTTTGACCGCTTGATCTCCCTCCACTCTCAATGAGAATCAAGCGCTAGTCGAATAGAAGGGGAATGAATGCATAATTAATAATTTGCATTGAAACTTCAAAAACGCCACTGACTAGCCAGTGAAATACAAATTTAATTCACGCGAATCTGGAATGGTTTTCCTATCAATAGGAATTCAAATGCTTAAAACCGGCCTGACTGAAAATTACGCCAATCAAACTTCATTGTAATAGTGTCATGTATTTCAGCCTTGGTAGAAAGCTAGGAAGCGTGCATAAAAAGCAAACAATCGCATGGTAGGCTGCGTACATTTTTCAGCGTCAAATTTTAATGTGTGAAGTATGACTGGTTATACGAAAGGCAGTCAATAGTTCATGGAATTTCGTTGTAACTTTATTACGCAATGAGCATCCAGTGATATAGCATTGCGTAATAAATAGTTACATAGAAATTCCACGAATTTTTTGACTGCCCCTCTTGTATGTAATACTGGGTGAGTCAGAAGTCCAGTTCCGGCCTGTTGGGATGAAAACACTCTTGAGAAGTACTCATACTCAGCAGGTGGATGGGGGTTCCCCGGACAGAGTGCCCAGTGGTGACCTTGGAAGGTGATGTGAAGGTCATTAAAATGTTATCTTTGTTGTAATTGTCGAGAGTGGGCTGATGTCAATTAAGAAATTTGAAGCAGTGCGGAACCACATTGGAACAAACAGGGTGAAAACAAACCACTTTTGCAGGAGTTGTGACGAAAAACAGATGAAGGGCAGCCCCTATCTAAAGCTTCCCAGCCAGCTCCCTTGTTTCACACAAACAGCCTGCAACCGCAAGATAGGGAAGCACGCACTGGGACACTTGTCACGAATTTTCTTTCAAATGGGAACTGGACTTTTTTATGAATACTGAACAAAATGTTCTTTAATCAAGAGAAAATGATGACAATGACAAAAATGACACAGGAGACATGATAATCAATCTCAGCATAGCGTTTAAATTATGGGATGTACAGTAGAACCCCGGATATCCGAGCCTCT
>WWPM01015564.1:0-11070 GCA_023279145.1 Glomeris maerens | reverse complement strand
ATTATTATTATTATTATTATTATTATTATTATTATTATTATTATTATACGGAAACATTATGCCATATAATGACCATTTTGCGGTGTAGGTTTTTCTACGTAATTAGCAACTGAATTTTAGTAGACAATAATGAATGCAATTAATATTTTAAAACAATAGTTTTGCCAAAGATACATACAGGGTGATTCACGAATTTGTTTCCACCTTCCCAATTTACAGGAGTGAGAGAAATACGTGAAATGTGATATGGATCGTACTGATCACCTTGAGGGCTGTCCATTTCTGAATGTTTTCGTGACATGGGGTCGACACTTCAAGGTCATTCAAATTTCAATATCTTTTATATTGAAGATAAGTTGGCAGTTGCAATTGGAAAAGTGTGCGGGGGTCCTTTGTGAGAATAACTGAAAACAGAAATTAAATCGGACAAATACGTATTACAGACGCCAGTCACTTTTTTGAAATGCCGAAATACCATTCTTGCCATTCTAGAGCTTGCCTGCATTGCCTCCAGTGATCTGAAAATCCATGCAAGGAAGCCCCATACACCTGAACGGCAAGGAAAGCGAAACATGTCGAAATGTCATTGTGTTGGTGAAATCAAGGTGAGACAAACATGGGGCCTAACGAATGAATTGGTTCATTGAAACGAAAAGGCAGGTCTAAAAGCTCTTTATACAACACAAACAATGTACGATTACTTATTATGGAAATAATCATAAAAAATGTTTGAAATGCCCACCAGTCACGGCAATACATGCTTGAGCTCGAATGATGAGGTTTCTTCTCCCATTGCCCATAATGCGAGCATCGTTTGCCAAGGCACATGCAGCATGGATTTAAACCTTTAAATCATCGACACTTGAGGGGCTCCATCTCATACACATGGGCTTTCACGAATCCCCAAAAGAACAAGTCCAGCCTTGGGAGATCAGACTCTGGCGTCTGTAATATGTATTTGTCCGATTTCATTTCTGTTTTCACAGTTATACTCACAAAGGACCCCCGCACACTTTTCCGATTGCAACTGCCAACTTATCTTTAATGTTAAAGAAGTCGAAACTTGTATGACCTTGAAGCGTCGACCCAAGGTCACGGAAACATTGAGAAATGGACAGCCCCCAAGGTGATCCATAAGATCTATATCACGTTTCACATATTTCTCTCACTCCTGTAAATTGGGAGGGTGGAAACGAATTCGTGAATTACCCTGTATAACAAATTTTCCTATTGCATGCTCATTTGCAAACAATAGTAAACTCTGTTATTTGCCTATTCGATTCAAGTGATCAATGGACCACAATTTTGTTACTGAATTAAATTTCCTATGCCTCCTATGTGTACGAAATGAGATCATGTCAATGGACGAACTCAGTTTTTTAAAGAACATAATATACAAATTATTGTGAAAGGGCAACTCAATACACATCTTTCTCAATATGGATTTATACATCGATATAATTAATCTTGGCCTTTTTATTTTTTTAAAGAACTAACCACCGGATTTCATTTCCGAAACCCTCTTTTTCCCATCGATAATCTTGGCAAATAATAATATATTATTGAATTTACAATATACTACTAATAAATACTTGCAAACTGTATCATAAATTGTAATACCTATGACGTGAGCTTCAATGTTTCCCAATTCAAATAATGGTCGAACTTTTTCCTCATAAATTTTGTTTGCTTGTCGACGCCCACCAAATGGATTTATGAACACTATAAGTCGCTTAGGACGATGCACATAACCTGCACAATATCGAATGCACAAAATAATGCTGGTTAGACACCTCAATTAAAATTACCAATCAATAACAAGTCGAATACTTTTATACACTGAGCACATACACGTACATATTATTTAAGATAGAGATCGAATAACGTCGAAATAGTTACCAGATGACAAATATAGAAATACAGTAGAAGCTCGCTAATCCGGACTTGGTGGGACCGGAGGTCGTCCGGATTAATGAAAGTCCGGATTAGCCAAAGTACATATTTTTAACCGGGGGAAAAATTATTAATGCTTTGCATATGCTAAAAACAACCAATAAGCTATGTAACAGACATTTATTTTATGTGTAAGTACTGTATTCAAAACATTTAGCAAGAGAAACAGTTACACAGTAGGAGCAAAATAATCATTTGTGTGTTTTAAAAATGATGTTTTATTTATGTTTTTTAATTATTTTGCAAGTCCGGATTAGCGGGCGTCCGGATCAGCGAGCTTTTACTGTAATAATAATATTCAAGTATTTGCAATGAAAAAAAAATATTTCACTGAACAAGAAATGTTGATAAAAGCCATGCCTCCGAGATAAAAGTAGCCATTTGTTAATGGAATTAAAAGGTGCTGAACCCGAATACGTCAACGAAAACACGAAATTGGTTACGGTTTCTAAGAAATGTGCAATAGTTTCCTACAGATCATATAATGGGTGGAACTGAGAACATAATTCCGAAGTCGCTTTTGCTTGCCACATGGATATCTGCTCAGTATCATATCTGACAAGTGCCCAAGAGTGCGCGGCAAGTAGTGGACCAGTTACCCTTGTATCATATTTCCATCGTGTTGTGCATTTTTCTGCCCGATATTAAAGGTGACATGACATGGCAAATTTCGACATTTTTAATATTTATGAAATTTGTAGAAAATATATTCCACATAATGTGGAACCTTCCTGCAAATTTTCAGATTTTTCTGTGTAGCCATTTTCAAACTGTGAGCAGTTGAATCTGCTACAGTAGAGTGACAGTTAGCAGGTGTAGATAGGGAGATACACCTGCTCCTTGTCAAATTGCTACATGTATGGGTGCTATCCGTAACAGTAAAAGGCCCGAGAAATAGCGAGGGAAAATGGCGGATGTGCACCTGTGCTGTGGAAATGCCCCCGGCTGGTTTTCACAACCAGAAACAGAACACCTGTAAGGCATTATGCTGAAAACCGTGAATGCCTACTGAAATATTCACAAATGCTCAAAACTGGTGTGAGCAAGTAGGCTTTCAATACTTGGAGTAAACGTCATTGAGTGACGTCATCAACTCAACTGCGCATGTGCAAACATTTCACTCTTTACTCCAATTTGTCTCCAAATATCTTGTAAAATAATTTTATTAAAAAAATTCCAAAATGCAGTTTCCTTGTTTTGTGGTGATTGTACTACAGTCTCATTTTCAGGGTACGTTACAAAACCTTGACAGGTCACATTTAAAGGGATTTTCTCTACGGCCAATCTCTCCGCACCACATAGTGCAATGCCTTTCTTCGGTTATCTCATTCGCACTAAAACACTAGCAGTACTTTGTACATCCCATGTAGGCCCATCAACAAAACCACTAACTTCAAGTCACAACAGAGATACGAGCCATCCTTGTTGTATTGAAGATATTTCAACAGCTCTTTTAGGTTGTCGTATTTTTCGTTCACGTGTGCTGCATATCCGACTGCAATTGATGAAAATCTGTTGACCTGTCTTCAAACTCAATTTTGCAGAATACAAGAATAGTCTCCATTCTTTTTGGTCATGTTTGATTCGTAATGCATTCATAAGGCAATCGACATCAAAGCAGATTGCAAGGACACCTTCTGTTGTGAAGTAAGGCACAAATTAAATACACGGCGACAACGAAATGAAGGCAATCAGATATTTCGCTTGAGAAGATCCAATTTTTGAAGCCTTGATCCAAGTAACTGCTTTGGCATTGGAAAGCTGTAGGTCGCAAAAAAGAATTGTTAAAATTGTTGGTGAAAATGTGTGGCGCAGATGACACATCGTGGCAGATTTTAAACATGGATCATCATTAGATGTTGACATCTGTGGAAAACCTGACTTCGGTTTGCCTTCCTCCTTTTAGTCTAAATCGACGGACCATTCTTTTGGAGGTTCAGGAACGGGAAGCCGCTCCCCATGTGAAACGGATTGGATCGAGAGCAGATTTTATTGGTTTGCTTTACATTTCTCCCAGTTGCTCCCGTCCAAACTTTGAACTCGTTGCTGGTGCAGATAATTGCACGACTGGTATGTGCAATTATGCAAAACATTTTGCAGTAGCTTTTCTGCTATAGGTCCAAGGTCCACTTCAGGAAGGATATCAACGAAGCAAGATCACGTGGACTAGTGCTTATTTCCTCAGCAGCTACAACCCCCGGCCAAAAGTATTCGACCACTGCTGGAAAACTGTGATTGCGCCAGCGTTATTAATTGTTAATGACGACACAGATTTGTTATAAATTTTCTTTATTTACCACTGGTTTCAGCATGGTTCAGGGAATGGAAACCGGTAAAAAACAGGATCAAAATCAGTGGCATTGTTATTGAATAAATTAAACGCGAAATTCACCCCTGGCCATAAGTAATAGACCGAGCGAAATGCAGGCCAAAAGTATTAGACCAGTACATCTAAAATCGTGTTGGTCCACCCTTGGCTGCTGTTACAGCTTCAACGCGTTCATCATTTGGTGGACAAGGTGTCTACATTCTCCTGGAGTAATCTCCTTCCAACATTGGGCAATGGCTGCCTTCAAATGATCTTTATTGTGTGGCCGGAGTTTGGCGATTTTTTCTTCAGCAGTAACCGCAGATTCTCAATTGGGTTGAGATCTGGACTGTTAGCAGGCCACTCCATGCTAACAATATTTTTTCTCCAGCAGCCATTGGGTAATGCGTTTACATTTATGACATGGCGCGTTGTCGTGTTGAAAAGTAAACGGTTTGTCCGGAAACATATCATCAACACTGGGTAGTAAAAAATTCTCCAATATTTCCTCATAGACCTCACCGTTAACCATGCACTTGCAAATGCACAATTTACCAACGCTAAATGTTGGCATGCATCCTAAATCATGATTCCTAAAGGGAACTTCACAGTGGATTGAAGGCATGCGTGGTTGAGAGCTTCCTCGGGACGTCTCCAAACTTTTGTTCCGATGTTGTCACCGTAGCCTAAACAAATGCGGCTCTCATCCGAGAACGTAATCGCGTCCCATTGGTCTTGGGTCCACATCTTACGCGCTTTAGCCCATTGCAGCCGTAGCTTTGCATGCCGAGGAGTAATGAATGGCTTCTTCTTAGCCCTGCATGACTTGTAGCCCATGGAATTCAACCGTCTAGCAACTGTTTGTCTGGAGGCATGGATGCCATATTCCTGCCATTGTTCTGCCAAATCATTTGCACTACTGTCGCCTTTTTTTGCATAATGATGCAAGGGCGCGATGATCTCAACGAGTTGACAATTTCGGCCTACCAGATCGTTTGCCCGGTTGAAGTTGTCCAGCCTGTCGAAACTTTGCAATTGTATATTGCACTGCACTCTTGCTGATGAGTAACTGTTCAGCAAAATTTGTATGTGAACAGTTTTTGTGGAACAGCTCAATTATTTTTTCTTTCTACGTGATAGGAAGCACTTTCTTTCGGGCATGTTTCTGGGTACAGAGCACCTAAGTAGTGAGGATTGTTACTTTCAACTAGTACTTATAGTCCAAAAGTATGCAAATGACATCTACAAATAATGCATGTGACCATTGCACTTCACCCGTGATACATAGCAAAGCCCATGGTCTAATACTTTTGGCCTGCATTTCACCTGGTCTATTACTTATGACCAGGGATGAGGTTCGCGTTTAATTTATTCAACAACAATGCCACTGATTTCGATCCTGTTTTTTTTCGCGGTTTCCATTCCCTGAACCATGCTGAAATCAGTGGTAAATAAAGAAAATCTATACTAAATCTGTGAAATCTTTCACAACTCATAACGCTGGCGCAATCACAGTTTTCCGGCGGTGGTCGAATACTTTTGGCCGGGGGTTGTACAAGTGACAACAGTTCTCCAGTTAAGGTGCTAAGTCAGCAGGACAGTTTGTCCCTTGCCAGTTTTTTCAAGAGACACTCCGAAGAGAGGACCCCCTCATCCCGAGCATCCTGCAAGTATCCTGCCTAGTTCCAGTGACTGCATGTTCCCATCTCTGTCAGCAGTGACACCACTTAAGATTGTGCATGTCCGATGAAATGATATTACAGTTCAATCACGATATAACGAAAGTCACTGGGACGGGATATTCGTTTGTTATATATGAGGAGGTACCCAAAAGTAAGTAGACTGATTTTTTTGTGGCCAGCGTTTTTGCAGTTCCGCCTTCCGCTTTTAGGAGTGTAGAGTAACTTCATACGATTCAGTAGTCCAAGTTTCGTCCCAAAATAATATTTCGTTCATTTGGTGTTAATTTTTTAGTGAGAACTGTTTTGCGTTTGGCGTTTTTTTCTTAACCTCAATAACGTCGCCAAAACATTTTCCTCTCATGTCCCTCTTTATTCAGGGAATTAAAACAAGTTCAAGGGTCAATGTCGGGTGAATTGGGGGGTTTGTCAAAAGGGCCATTTAATTTTTTAAATCAAAATTGGCACGCAAACTACAATGTGAGCAGAGGCGTTCATTAAAATCCGCCATTGCAAAAACGACGATGAGAGCTCTTTTGAATGTTCGCCGTTTTTGCAATGGCGGATTCTAATGAACGCCCCTGCTCACACCGAAGTTTGCACATCAATTTTGATTAAAAAATTAAATGACCCTTTTGCCAAACCCCCCCCCCAATTCACCCGAAATTGACTCTTGAACTTGTTTTAATTCTCTGAATAAAAAGGGACATGAGAGGAAAATGTTTTGGCGACGTTATTGAGGTTAATAAAAAAACGCCGAACATGCAAAACAGTTCTCACTAAAAAAATAACACGAAATGAACGAAATATTTTTTTGTGACGAAACTTGAACTACTGAATCGTATGAAGTTACTCTACACCAGGGGTGGGCAAACTACGGCCCGCGGGCCGCATGCGGCCCTCCAGCGTATTTTATGCGGCCCGTTGGCATGTACGTGCTGCTTTCCTATGCCAGTGTTAAATTTTTAGATTATAATTTTTGTTATATTTTTGAAATTTTATTCCAAGTATCTCATTCAAATCTGTGGGAAATAAATCAGTTTTTATAGCTCTAGAATCGATTACTCACTAATCGATTCTGTAAATTGTAATTGAAGTTAGCTAAAATGTACAGTCATTCAAAAAAGAGTGACCCAATTTCCAAGTTGTATTTCTCAGCATTCGTTAATCATAGGAAAATGAGTGTTATACCGGTTGAAAGAGGTTTTTTATTTTTTATTGATACCAACATGTGGCTGTTCTTATTTATTGAAATGGTGTCGGTTCAAAAAAATTATTCAGTTTTCTAAAACGAAATCGGTTGAAACAGTTCAGTAGGGAGCTCAATATCAAGCCGCGTTTATAGTTGAGCATTCTTCGACGGTATGGACAATTTGAATTAGCCTGCATAATAAACTACAGAACTTCCTCTGTAAGGTAAATCACTATTTTTTTAATGATTAACCGGTATACTGAGAAATACAGCTTTGAAATCGGGAAATTATTTTTTAATAACCTTGCATATGCGGCCCCTGAAATGCAATAAAGTTTTCAATGTGGCCTTCCACAGAAAAAGTTTGCCCACCCCTGCTCTACACTCTCCTAAAAGCGGAAGGCGGAACTGCAAAAATTCTGGCCACAAAAAAATCAGTCTACTTACTTTTGGGTACCCCTACATAGGTGTGTCCGTTTCACACTTTTTTTCACTTTTAGACCGATTTCATGGCATTTTACGACACCTAGCAGTTTTTACAAACTGAAATACCATTTTTTCCTGCAACAATACTTTTGTCTGCTACTGAACTCAGAAATATAATTCAAATCATCTTCATTTTTATTTTGATCAAAGTCACACCACACAATAGTGTAATTTTCGAGTTAAAGACTGCGGGCAATTGCAACATGGTCATTTCACCCAGTAGATTTTAACCTACAACATCTAATTTCTGTTCATTATAAACAGAGTCATTTAGTACTGTGGAATGGTGAAGGGACTAGCCGAACAATTTGTTATGCCAAGATTCGACTGTACTAATTCTTTTTATGCCTTCCCGAGACTTATGATAACATTGTTACCATTACTGAAATTTTCTCAGGTGAAAACTACAAACTGCAAGTAATTGAATCCTAAACTGGTTAAAGTTAGCTTGTTTTTTGGCTTGTGGGGCGAGGCTATAGGGAGGAGCCACCTAGCATGGATGGTCCGTTGCCTGAAACCACATGCATGAGTAGCTGTTGCCTTGCAATATTGAAAACGCGCTCGCATGCAGAAATTGACAAGACGGTTCCGATTGGTCCCCGATTTCAAGCAACTTCAACAATTATTATAAAAATATTAAATCAGTGGAAAAACCGCAAAAATGAGATATTGCATAGAAATGGCATAGAAATGGAATCCTAATGCAACATACAATTTTCAACCGATTTGGTTGTACAAAATGTTTAGTGTCCGTTCACCTGAAAGTACGTTTTGTAAACTTCGTTTCCTTTGTTCTCTGGTTGTTATTGTTGCTCTAGAGCTTCAAGTTTTGAGTTTCAATGTTGACAGCTTCGATGTTAGTTTTTCTTTTGGTGTAGCAAAGGCGTGGTTTTTCTCAGTTCAGAATAAAATTCAAGCAGTATGCATCAGTTGCAGTTCTCTCTTGTTTAATAATTAGCACCGAGCAATTGGGGTGATTGTAATGTGAATTATGGTGACACTGAATTTGGGTAGAATCCAGTCCCTCACAACAGCATCTACCAAAAGAAAGTATTTAGAAAATAATGGGATTTCATTCCAGAACTGCCGGGCTAGGAAGTGTTCTGATTGTTGTAATACACTATGTGCATTAGTTGTTTTTCCTTGTTCAATGCGTATAGGTCTTTGTTTTTGTTATTGCTTTTTTATGACAACGTGTCTGGTTGAGTCAGAGCACCCGTTTTCTTGCATTGTGAAACCGGCTAGAACAGGTGACATGCTAAGATGTTTCTCGGTATTACTTGTAGAGCGAGTAATTGTGTAATCTTGTTTTGCATGTCTGTTGGTATAATAAATGTTACGATCTCTAGCTTTATTGTCAGTTCGACCAGGGAGAGACGGGGAAATGGATCGATCAGTTTACAACAACTAGTGTGAGTGGCGTCCCCTGTTAATATGTCTCAAGCTGTACCAGCTAGTTTTTCAGTGTTACGACCGAAGTATGTTTACTTGTCTCCTGAAGACTAAAATTTGATGTTCCTGAACGGTAACCACGCTGGAGCTAAATTAAACAGGGTTTTGTTGTCATCGTTTTAGCATCATATGGTTTTTTTCTCTTCAAGCTTTGCTCAACATAAATTAACAGGTTGCAGTTCTCTCTTGTTTAATAATTAGCACTGAGTAATTGGGGTGATTGTAAGGTGAATAAGGTGATACTGAATTCGGGTACAGAATCTACCAAAAAAAGTATTTAAAAAATAATGGGATTTCATTTCAGAACTGTTGGGCTACGAAGTGTTCTAAAGCTGGGTACACACTGCAAGCGAACGAAGGAGTTCGGCCAACGAATGGGTTTGGCCAAATATTATCGCCTGTTTGGCCACGCCCAAATAGATTCGCGAGGCAAAACTTGCTTGGTGTCTACACCAAACAAACGAATTCTTTTGCAGCCATTCGATGCTGCACTTGCGCGCCACGCCGTCCACACGTAAAACCGGCCGAACAGGTTTGGGCGAATGTTCGCCCTCCCTTCCCTTTGAAGTACCGCTTCCCGAGCGAACCTTGCCGAAAGCAAACGACTTCGCCCGAAGGCATTCGTTCGGCCGTACACATTACACCGAACGAACGACTTCGAACGAAGTCGTTTGCCTTCGTTGGCTAGTGTGTACCCGGCTTTACTGTTGTAATACACCATGTGCATTTCATCCTGGTGTAATGCAGTAAAAGAAAAGACAAAATAAAAAAGAGTTCAAAAACAGTCTCACTGTCAATTATTTCCCGGATGTGGGACATCCACTGGATGATGACATATGGATCAGAATTGTGCATGTGGAGTAATCTCAATTTCCAGCGATGTTTCCACGCTCTTTCTATGTAATGTATTGTCAAAGTTGTTGGGACAGCAGACAAGCAATTAGTTTCTTCTTTTCTGCGCCGCCATTTCGAAGAGAGTAGTGCACGCAATTTTCCATTGGATTTGTCTAATGTTCCAGAAGATACAGATATCACTTCTGTGAGAGGTATGCACGTTTCATCTGCAAAGAAAAAAAAATTGTTAATATTCATATATCGTTCAAATCAAAATAATATAATATCGTCAATTTTGAATTGAAAATGGCGAATGGATTGGTGATGGGAAACGGTCATGTTCATGCGATGGAAAAATTTGAAAATGAGAAAGGGAAATATCAGCAAACAACATGCATATTCCACACTTTTTAAGTACAATCGTTTAGTTCTACTTTTTACAGGGTGGTCGGAAAGCTTCTGTACACCCCAGCATAAAAATACGCAAGTTTGACCAGAAATAAAATCTCACTGGCTCACGCAGGGCAGGGCATGCAGGTATTACTTGTTGAAGGGAAGCTCAAAGACAAATATGATGACTCGTTTGACCCAATCGGACGTTTGTTTGCAAAATTACATACTTTCGCACACAGCAGGCTTGTTAGTGACTATTTTATGGTGTGGCTTGGGACAAGTTACAATGCCTCCATCAAAATCAGGAAGTCATGTTTTTAATGACTGATTCTGATAGACTAGTCCATGACAAACACAACTGTATTCTTATTTTTTTGATAGCATCATTATTTTGGCATCTGTGCATGGTTGAATGTCAACAAAAAATTCTGTACACTGTACAGAAACTTTTGTCGTGCACAATTAACTGCTTAAATTTGATTTAGAGACTCCTGGAAATGTAACTATTGCCTGTTATCATTAATTTAAGAGGATTTCATTCAAACGCCAGCATATGCACTTCAAAATTCAGGCTTTGTATGGAGAACGAATTTTAAACGTTCACATCACCAAAAAGCTGAAAATTTCAAGAACCACAGTCTTACAGTGAATAAATAAAGGTGACAGTGATCTTAATGATGCCAAAAAGTCTGGCCGACCTACAAAGCTCACTCCCTCAACAAACAATTCAATAAAAATCTTGATGCGAAACAAGATTGCTGGAGTGCGTAAAG
>WWPM01015562.1:0-12579 GCA_023279145.1 Glomeris maerens | reverse complement strand
TAAATCATACAGACGTCATTGTATGCCGACTTTGATGGAATGAGTTCTGAGTTAGTGCAAACATCCAACATTTTTATGGCAGGGCAATATTATTGCCGCCTTTGATATTAGTTGCCTTTGCTATATAGTTTTAATTGGCATCATGCCACAGCTCACAGCATGCTTATTGTCAACACTGATGTAGATGTGCTGTTTCCCAATACAGTGGAACCTGCCTAAGTTGAACGCCCAATATCCAAAAAAAACGTTCAACTTATACGGGTTTTCAAGTTAGACCAATAAAAAAAATCCGAGAAATTTTTTTAACACTAGAAGAGCCAGATGCAGTCAATTTGACTGTTTTTCAATATTAATAAATATGTGGCCTTGACCTTGGGTTCAACATAAAGAGGTTACGTGCAATGTTAAGTCTATGGGCAAACGTGCAGGCAAACTTTACGTTCAAGATATGCAAGTTTTCAAGATGAACGGGTTCAAGTTATACAGGTTCCACTGTATAATTGAAGTATCTCTTCAAAGCTCCTCAAAGGAATTTCAAAAAAACTTTCTGTAATTTAATGGATTAACATAAAATCTCTCACCGGCATTGCAAATTTTACAATTTACAGTTAAGTAGTCATTTATGTGAATCCAATAGCATTTTTGAATGTAGGGGAGGTTGGGGTAGAGTGAGCCATGGGGCAGTGTGTTCCACGTGCTGTTATATGGATGCTATTGGTTGGTTAGCTCCCATGACTGAATGTAGAGGGAAACACATCAATAGTTGGTATTTGATGTGGCTTGTTTGAAGATTATTTGGCTCTTGAAGATAAAATCTGCATTTTTCAAGTTTTTCATGTGAAAAGTGAACTTCTTGAATGCAGGTACATACATGATCAGTGTTTTCCTTGTGTGCTTGATGAAGTTGCTAAATTATTATAAGTATTTTATAGAAATGAGACTTTGAGCTAAGCTTTGTTTGATCGATCTAAGACACGTGGTTAACGAACGCTTGCGTGTTTTTCCAAATTGGAAGACATGGGGCCCTGTGAGCCACTGTGACTGGGGCAGTCTGAGCCAAGAATACGAAGATGTATTCCTATGCGTAAAGCTTCAAAAAATTTAAACTTGGAGCAGCCAACGTTTATTGTGGATGCAGATGATGAGGCATCATTTTCGCATTCAGACATCGTTCAGAAGCTACCAGTCCCTAAATATCTTAAAGGATCTGCATGCAAATCATCCCAACTTGTATTTTCATGCGACGTCAACAAATATCTTAATTAGTAATTTGATAATAGTAATGATATTACATTTTTGAAAAGAAATTGTAATTTGACATTTTCTTTTAATTCAAGTTAATTTGTTTCACAATTTTCACAATTTACAGCAGTGTCAAATGTATGTCGAAAAAACATCCCGCCGAATGTGAAGCGCGCGGTGTCTTATTGCGGCAGGGAAAACACCAACTGAAAATTTTGTGGCATTTGGATGGGACATTTTAAACCTCCCCGCATATTCTCCTGACTTGGGGCCTTCAGACTTTCATCTTTTCACCTCCCTGAAGACTCACGATAGTAGGTAGGAAAAAATTTTCAACTGATGACGAGGCGAGAAAGAGGCCCTGAACTGGAAAAAGGGGATGGCGGGAGAATTCTTTGCGGAGGTCATAAAAAAGCTTGTGACGCGGGTCAAAACCTGCATAGAACAGAATGACAACTATGCGGAAAAATAGCTTACATATATACCAACAAAATCTGGTAATTGTATTTTGAATAAATTGTCTCTTAAAAAATATATAAATCGATTATCGTTACTTTGTGGACATGCCTCGTAAATAGTGTCATGAAAGCGATGGGAAGGGCAAAATCTTCCAAGTTATGTGAAGACAAGATCACAGCATGGCATAATGACATCTGTATGATTTACTATTTTCAACAAAGACACACCATTTTTCGAAGTATACATATAATGAGACAAAACAAGTGCATTTACATTCGTCTGTTTATCAGTGGCCCTTGTGAATTCACAAGGCACAACTCCTAACCCTGTAAGAGATTCACTTCATAAACTAAACAATAGCATCACTACTGCAATAGAGTCTCAATGTTCCAGCGCAGTGAAAAAGTTGAATGAAGATCAACTGGACATTATAATACAGAACATAACATCTGAAGTAGATTCGTTCAAAAATAAGGTAGACGATTTGGGAAAGTTTGCCAATGCCAGCGTTCGCAAAGGATCCACCCCTGAATACTTATCACTAGTTGTATGGATGAGTTCGAACATATTCAACTTAACAAACCCTCTGACAATCTTGGTTTCAAACATACATGGTTTTAAACAGTTTGGGAACTGTAGACAAGTAAAATATATTTCCTTAGTTTCAATATTGATATAGCCTTATCATTCGTGGATTTAGTCGATTACAACCCGTCTTCTTTGGGAAAGTATCACCCACTCCCAAATGTTTTCCATATAATACCGACCACTAAAGGGCCTTAACATTAATATGCAATCAAGTTTGATGAGTAATGCCTGGTATTTCGGATGTTAAATAATATAGTTTCTTTAAATGTGCATATGTTACCGGCCGAGACGACACACAGGCCGTGTCGACTCGGCGCCGGTTGAACTCGGCCGCGTCAGAACAACCTGATTTTTGTCGGTTTGAGCCGCCGCGGCGCCTCCGCGTCAAAAGTGTCGACGCTGCTTGAATTCTGGAAGGTATCAAGTGGATGAGTTTGCTGCACTCCACTGGTGCTATTTCAGCCCAATCAACTTTTAGTTTTGCCTTTAATTCTTCAGTGGACATTGGCTTGTCCATCTTATGCTTTTTTCATCAATGCCCGCAAATCTTCAATAGGACTTAGATCTGGAGAGTTGGCAGGCCATTTTAAAGTTTTGATTCCATGTTGTTCCAGCTACTGGTTTGTTGCCTTTTATGAATGTGCCGGAGCATTGTCTTGCTGAAATGTGAAGTCCTCATCTCCAAACAATATTTCAATAGAGGGTATCATGAACGATTCCAAGACCTCTTGATACGTACACAGTAGAATATATTAGGGGTACTCAGACAACAGCTTGGTAGTTCGGCTGTTAAGAAATTTCGCAGATTCCAAACCTGCTCTTCTAGCTTCGCAGGTCTGCGACGGTTTGGCAGTCGGGTTGGCCAATCAGCATCGAGCTTTCCGCCCACGTGATTTTGCAGTTCGGCAGATTCCAAGTCCATTAGACAGATTCCGCGAAATTGCTTAACTGCCGAACTACCAAGCTGTTGTCTGAGTACCCCTATTGTTCCTCTTAAACCAACTGTTTCCAGGAGCTGGGATGAAATTGTTCATTTGGCATTCTCCATACTTTGGGTCCCTGGTCACCAAACATCTAGAAAAATTTGGATACGTCAGTGAAAAACACATTTTCCCAATATTCCTTGCACCAGTCTAATCTCACTCTTTGCTGTTTGGCATTTAAATGTGGCTTTCTATTGGGCACGGGCACATAGTTATTTAAGCCGAAATCATGTAAGCGACACAAGACTGTGAGTTTAGAAACGTCTGTTCCATGTAGTTTCGTCATTTTCTGGAGAACACTTGATGTCTTAAATCTATTTTCCAACACAATTTTGCGCAGTTGCCGATCTTCTCTAGGTGTCGTAATTGGAGGTCGCCCGCCATTGAAACGTTTTCTTGCAAATCCTTATTCATTTTCATAGTGTTTCAGCATCTTGCATACTGTTGACTGTGCAAATTCAGTAATTTCAGCAATTTGTTGGTTTTTGACAAATTTCCTGAGATTAAAATTGACTTTTTTGGTCTCAATGGACAGGTCTGTTTTGTGCGCCCATTTTTATGAAAACAAGTCTGAACATGTTTCGAACAGCACCACATGTGTTGCCCGAAACAGCAAAAAATCCCTTGTACAAAATAAATAAGTGAACACAGCAAATTGTGATTGCTTTTCACATTATTCTAATAATATGTCGCAGTAAATTTATTATTCCAATATTTTGTCTTTTGGAAAGTACATATAACTTCTAAACAAAACATTATTTTGAAACAAGTGTTATGGATTAAAAGAATCCTTGTTCTGAGACCTTTCCAACCATATATAATTTGTATTAATCCATGTTAATTTCATTCTACAATTTAACATAAAATACATTGGCGCATAAGCTGTAACTCATTATTCCAATAATTTGGCACCAACTGGTATTCCAACAAAATCCAGTAATTGTATTTCAAATAAATTGTCTCTCAGAAAATATAAAAATCGAGTACTCTTACTTTCTGGACATGCCTCGTATGTTGCACATTTGCATTGAATGGTTGAAGGTAAATGAGCAGAAACATTATAAATTACAAGAACAAATTTATGTGTTTTGTAACAATCCCTCAGAAAAATAGGTTGCAGATTTTCTACAGAAAAACAGAAATTCCTATAATTTTGTAGAATATCTGCAGGAATCAATATTTATCTGTAGGAAATGTAGTGGCATATTTTCAGATGCAACTGCAATTGGAGATTTTCTACAGAAAATATATTGATAACTTTGCAGATATTTTTCAAAATTTCATATTTTGTACAAATATTTTTAGATTTTCTACAGATTATTTTCAGTCATTGCAGAAATTCTGCAAAAACCACTATTTAAAATTTCAACATAAATAATAGAAACATAGTTAATAGAATAAATTCTATCAGCATGAATGTACAGAAATTCTTTTTACTGAAATCTTTATTTACATCCCGACAAGCTTACTAAAAAAAATTCAGTAGGAAGTTTGGGACGAAACTTGTGTCACCGAGTGTTATGAAGTTACACTACATTCCCCTAGCGGCAGAACGTGGTACTGCAAAAATTGTGACCACAAAAAAATCAGTCTACTTTCTTTTGGGTACCCCCTCGTATGTGTAACAAGTTCACAAGGAGTTGCAACTTCATATTAATGTGATGGTCACATAATAATTTGGAATTGTAAAGCATCATAAACTTGTTAATTATTTAAATAACAACTTGATCGAAATTTTGACTACCCCTCGTATGTAAGAGGCAATATGCGAGCATTTTATTGCAAAAAAGCAACCAATATGTAATTTAAATAGGGTAATATTCCTATCCAGTCATTCATATGATGGATGTTTGCACACATTGACAATACATTTCATCAAAGCCGGCACAATGATTTACTGCTTTCAACCAATAAAATGACAACGCACTTAAGGCTGGCAACTCTGCATGGTTCAGTCCCCGTGTTTAGTGTTCTTATCTCTTTATATTACAGACTGATTGTTAAAATTGTAATTGTAGGTTTGCATGACGCATCAGCTCCTATGCAATCGAAATATACGAGGCATGTCCACAAAGTAAGAGTACTCGATTTTTAAATTTTTTAAGAGACACTTTATTCAAAAGACAATTACCGGATTTTGTTGGTACACATATATGTAAGCTATTTTTCCGCATAGTTGTCATTCCGTTCTATGCAGGTTTTGAGACGTGTCACGAGGTTTTTTATGCTCTCCGCAAAGAATTCTCCCGCCACCCCCTTTTTCCAGTTCAAGGCCTCTTTCTCGCCTCTTCGTCAGTTGAAAATTTTTTCCCACTAATGTTAGTCTTCAGGGAGGTGAAAAGATGAAAGTCTGAAGGCGCCAAGTCAGGAGAATATGCGGGGTGGTTCAAAATATCCTTTCCAAATGTCCCAAAAATTTCAGTAGGTGTTTTTTGAAATAAGGAACCTGATGACACGTGCCACAATTTCGATGGGATTTTTTTCGACATACTTCACGCGAATGGTCACTACAAGGGGACTTTTAGTACTAATAAGGACCACTTGTGCTCATTGTGATCAGGAGAACCAAACCTGCAGATCAGTGTTGCCAAATTTCGGGTAAAAAAATCCCCCAGCACAAGGAGGCAACAGTACTCCTACTTTGTGGAAATGCCTTGTAATGACTTTTGTATCGGTGTATTTCATTATTAAAATATGTCATCTTAGAAGGAATCTTACAGTCTATTATGTGATTAATTATGCTGGAAACATGACCAAATATACTGTTAATTCTTGCTTAAAAAAGAACCAGGGTTTAGTTTCTTGGGCATGTTCTAATTTGTTCAAAATACAAAATTTTATATACCTTTCTACTGAAAAAAAAAGAAAATATGAAGCTAGGACAAATTTTAAAACTAAAAGTCGGGCACATCTAGTTTTATATGTTGCTAACAAATATTGGCAAGAGAACATTTTACTGCAAAAGCACGCAATTGCAAAGACTGTAACAACATGAAATTGGCACGGATGTTTGCACACATTGAGGATCCAGTTCATGACAGCAAGGCATAATGACATCTGCATGATTTACTATGATGCATTAAACTAATAGTCGACTCATTATAGGTATATAATGAGCCAAACCGAACGAAGTTACATCCAGTGCCTGAAGTATTGCTACCACAATGTCAATCCACTGTTCCATCATTTTCTGCTTAGCAGTCGCACTTGTCAATTCGCAAGACTCGACTCAACTTGAACGAGGGAAACTTATTGACCTAAAAAAGGCCATTGTTGCTGCTATAGAGTCTGAATGTTCTGGCACAGGGGACGTGTTGGATGAAGATCAAAAGGCAGCTGTAATACAGGACATGAAATCCGCAATAGATTTGTTTGAGAATAGCCTGGGCGATTTTGAAACGTTTATCAAGACCAAAACTTCAAAAAATACATTCGTAATGTTTGGACCCCTCATAAGGTCGTGTAAAGAGAGTTTGAATAGTTTTTTTTTCATCATGTCAAATATGCCACCGGGTTTTCTCTGTAAAGTAGTATCGGAACAATTTGATGCCACATATGATGGGATGTATGCTATCATGAAACGTTATACCGTTCAATTTTTGGCTAACATTGTGCCTCCCCCATTCCCAGATTTCTTCCCCATTATACCGACCAGGCGCACTTAAGTTTGCACTTAAGTTTGATGTGTAATTGCGTGTATCGTTTAAAATGTAAAACATGCAATTTAGTGACTTGAATTGTGTATTGTTATAAGTGCTATTTCCGGGTGTAATGGGCAATAAAACAATACTGATATAACTAACGGTATCATTTGTATTATATTGGGAGTAGAATTTAAGAGTAATTAGTCTTGACTTGATAAGAAATTGGTCTTTGCATTGTCAAATATTGCAGTCAGGAATTAATTTTGGAATAAATGTTATCGGCCTTTATTGCATTAATTAGTTAAGTTATTAATTATTATTTATGTTGTTAAAGGACCATCCGTAAATACAAATTGACATTAATTTCGCAATTGGTCATGAACAATCCGAAATTCTATGGAAACATCAAACATATAAAAATTGTGGAGAAAAGTGTTTGTGAAGTTTGAAAGTATTTTTCAGCAGGGAAATGCAACATTTATACTGACTATTTGGCAATGAATCTGTCTCAGTGGCTGGAAAATCAAATAATATTGCCATAAAGTTTGGTAAAATTGCTATTCCTGCTCTGAATTAAAAGAAATGCTACTTTATTTATACCGAAACCATATTAAATGAAACCAAAATTCAAACTTATGTTACATAACCAGTAATGCAACAATTACATTGATTATAATTAAGTTTTTGTTCCAACCGACATCTGCGGGTGACTTGTGGCTGAGCCTGCATTTCACCAAAAACTCAATTGATCCCATTTGCAAAACAAATGATCTACCACTTTTCCATTCCAACCCAATGGTTTTATTTACTTTAGTGATGTCTGTGACACGCAACATCAATAAAACAATCAGTAATGTTTGTTAGGTGCACGCATGTAAAACAGATGTGATGTCTGGACAGCGTCATGCATACAGACGCCATTGTGTGAATTGTTCCAATTCTTTGTACACGTAACTTGGATATTGTCTTTATATATTTCTTATCAAATATCATTAATCATCATTTTAGGAATTGTAATCACGATTTTAGTCTGTCCATTGCAAATAAATACTGCAGAAACCATTACTGAACTTCATTGGAGTGATGTATGCAATGTTCCACGTGTTCTCACACAGCATGTCCAATGTGGAGAATTGATAACAGTTTGCCCAGGATTTAGTTACAATGGATAAACTGAAATTGTTTTTATTAGTGACCGGCGTAACTCTCCCAAGTACCACACAAGTTAATTCCATGTTCTTAAACGAGTGTCCATGTTCCAAAGTGTCATAATACAGTTTTCATGATTTTTTTTCGGGGGATTCCCCTATTATGTCTATTATTTTTTGTCAGAAACATTTCTTAGTACTCTTTTATCAATATAGAAATAGATTTAACTGTAAAATAAATTTTTAATTGCCGAAATTGCAACAAAAGTGCACGTTCTTAAACGAATGTCCGCCACTGTATTATATTCCATAAATTGGACCAATAATGTGCTTATTTTGCTGAAAACATGGCCAGATGTAATGTTAATTCCTGCTTAAAAATGCACCAGGGTTTTAATTCCAGAGGATGTTTCAGTTGTTTCAAATACAATGTTCTATTTACCTTTATATAGCGAACTTTTGGTAATAAATCACTCGCAGTGGCTGAAAAACTCAAATAATATTGCCATAAACAGAGCGTGCATAAATGAAAATGTGAAGGACGGATATATAAATTAAAAGTGGCATCACATGATCTTGTAAATTGGCAATAAATACTGAGACTGCCCAAGACTCTGGCCCGTTCTTGGCCAGCCAGCAAACAAGCAGGTTGTCCATTATGTCGAGTGCGAAACACAACAGTGATGACAGGCCATGTTGTGCAACTTCACATGTGACCACAATGCAGTGGCAAGGTGCCATAAAGTATTTCACCGTGGGTGTTGACAGCGAGGTTGCAGGACCACAGTGTGTCCCTGCCTCTGCATGAAAGGTTATAAAATGGAAGGGAGATTAAGAGCGGCAGAGCTCTTTGGTTGTTTGCGGCCAAAGAGTGAATTAGAGTGCATACAAATTAAAAGATAGGTTTTTATGCATTTATGACACCTTACAAAAGGAAAATACACATGACAAGTATTCAGCAGGTTGAAGACCTTCTTGCGATGCACCCATTGGTGACCTGCAAAAATGCTTTAGTTTCCTATTGTTTCCTATTTGCAAGATTGTAAATTTTGCTACTTTGCCGAACGCGCAAAGCTCGTGTCATTAATGACTTTGCAAATATATTTTCCCTTAAAAAATATTTAGTATTTAATGTCATTATTATTATCATTTGGTGTCTATACAAGAATAATATTCATGAATGCTGGAAATCATCTCTGGCTGAGCACCGTATTGACGTATAGCATGTTTATGGATATTAAAGCGATTTAAAAAGATATAAGAGTAGTTGTAATTTTGCCGATTCATTGCACTGTATCATAAGTGCTACCTACATCAGTGCAGTATGCGCACTTCCTTTATTCAGAAGAAAGTTGTAATGCAAGATGAAATCAAAGTGCAACTAGTGACATATAATCCTTGTCATGTGTTCCTTTCAATTTCACTATTTCTTACTCAGCTGGTCGTATAATTTGTGATGTCAGAGAAGCATTTACAATATGAACCATCATTTGTTACAGGGCACTTGCATTTATCTCGCAATTTTAGGTGAGCCCGCTTTTTTTTCATTCAAACTCAGAAACTATTTATAAGAAAATGGTTAACAGTTTTCCTAATAAATACATTTAAACACTTTGACACGAATGAAATTTAATCTTAGCAACAGAAACTTTCAAGAAATACATCTTAGAAACTCGGCTTGCCGCAATATTGCCTGCATGAAAAACATTTCTGAGAACTCTTTTAAGTCACAGTCTATTTTGTCTGCATTACCCTTATCGTTTGACGTTTCCTCAAAATAAGAGGAAATACAAAGGATTGATGAAACAAATTTGGTTTTATTATGAAATACACCAGAAAACATCATGATTGATTATTTATTTCATGAATTTAACATTTTACGCTAAGCATTCGTGATTTTTAATATCCAGAATTGGGTTCAAAATCATTTGTAATGAACATAATGAATGCAACATATTGAATAATGTTTAAATGAAAGCACGAGGCATGTCCAGAAAGTAAGAGTACAAGAAGGCAACAGTACTCTTACTTTGTGGATATGCCTCGTATACTGAACCAGATACATTGGTCAATTACTTTTCAACATTCTAACCATCCAGGCATGGATCCATAATTCCATCCAGGCATTTCCTTGTTCGTAATGCAATTGAAATGAAAACTTTGACACTAGCTTCGAAAAGTTTCAATCCTTACATGAGAACTTTCCCAGATTCAAATATGTAATACTAATTTGCAATGAATACTGCATTTAATAGTTATCAAAGGCGAAGAACTACCAATAGAGTTTATAAAAGAGCCAATGGACATAGCAGTCGCGCAAGGTGATGCCGTCACCTTACCGTGCAAGATTAACAGGAATGCTCGTGATTGTCAGTGGACAAGAGGTGGACAGGTTATCTATGCTTCTCAAGACTCTATGTATAGGTATGAAGGGAACAAAGACAGAGGAGATTGTTCCTTGAGTATCATCCAAATTCGGCAAGATGACGAGAACTTATGGTCGTGTCAACTGCCGATGGCAACGGGAACAATCACATCTAATACTGCACAGGTGTCACTTATCGGTAAGAAAGATAAATTTAAAGTTGGAAGTGAGATGTCCTAGCCATAACATCTTTTTGGTGCATTAATACACCCATAAGTTCCATACAGAAACGTCAACTCTGTCGTGTATCGCGACCGCTCGAATAAGAGGAGACTCTGACTCGCAATAATAAACAACTGAACTTTTATTGTCCTAGGTGGCCCTACATATAGGGCCGGAGAAGACAGTAACTTAGGGGGTAACTAGGTCACTTCAGGTTGAGGGGGAAGCGGGAAAAATTGCTATAAACCGGAACACTCGACAAACGCCCTTTCTGTTGTACCCTTTGTTCTCTCGAATCCTTGTATTGTTCTTAGATGCACCCTGTAATTGTAAACATTCTCACCTTGTTAATGTCATAAACGACACCTTCCCATTGGTTACATTTACACCTCACATTGTTACCAATTACACCTATCCATTGCTTGTAAGCACAAATTTATCAATTCCACTCCCGCATTATTTTAAGTTTGCTTAGGGTGTACATGGATTTAATTCCCTCCACAATCCATCAATTATTTATTTGTTGTTAGTTCCTCCTGAGGCTCCAATCATCCGGTATAAGGATGTAGATCTTCCGAATGGGCATAACGTGACAGTGTTCCGCTCGCAAACGGTCAACTTTGAATGCGTCTCCCGGAAAGGCAAACCTGCATCTACTTTGCAGTGGATCATTAAGAGTGCTATGACAGTGCAGAGTTTTACTCAGCAAAATGAAAATGACCCTGCTCTAACAGACTCCATAATTATATGGAACACACCGAGACTGTGGTCTAAACCAGGCGAATATCTGATTCGCTGCATTGCCCACCACCCGGGATATAACCAACCCCTCGTAACCAGATTAACACTAATTGTTCAAAGTAAGTCAACGACTATAATTAATGTTAATACCAACTTATATTTCGCAATGAATGTGCCATATTGCAGATCCAGGTGAAGAAATAATGTCTGTATTGCTTACGGGAATGAAGGACGTAAGCGTCGTGAAAGGTGCTGCAGTTCATCTCGAATGCAAAACATATGGAAATGCTAGTGGTTGTGTATGGAACAGAGGTGGAAATGTTATAAAAATTGGTGAAGATGCCAACTATAAGTACGCAGACAATAAATCTAACAAAAACTGTTCGTTGACGATCTCCCGAACAACACAATCGGACGCAAACTTGTGGTCTTGCCAGATCCCAACTCGAAAACCAACACCGATCTCTAAATCAGTACAAATTTCATTTATTGGTGATTGAAATTGTATTTCACATATACTGTTTTTTCTCGAAATTAAACCCCGGCTTATTTAAACAATTTTGGCAGCTTGATCCGGCTAATTTATGAGACCGGCTAATATTCCAGGCGTGTTTATTCCAGCTATATGGTCCAACACCAGTCCTATTTAAACAATTGGTTTTCACAAAAGATATATTGTTTGTAATTGGCAATAATTAAAAATTAATAAACTTTCATCCTTCGAAAGAGGGAGTTTTAAGAAAAGTGCCATTAAATTATTATAAGCGTCATTGGGAAAGTTCAACTTGACAGTTAAATAGATAATAAAGGTGAAATGACAATACAGCACCTTGTGAGTCATCGTGTGCGACCGAGCCTGCATCGCACCTGCACCGAACCTCCTTTGTCCTCCGGTTCAAGCGGGGCCAATGAGAACGCAGGAAAAGAGTATAAATAGAGAGAGGAGTCGAGAGTGACAGAGTGAGAAAAGTGTCTAGATCATGGGCACGCTCATCCGAGCTTACGTTCAATGGAGACGCCGTTTTAAAGAATTAATCAGTTTGCATTCGCATCGTTAATGTTCTCTTTAATATTCAAACGTGTAAAAGCTGCTAACCACAGCTTCGTTGTTTATTAAACGAGTTTAACTGTTCCGTATCGTTCCTTCCACCCGTACCAAGATGGCGACCGAAAGTACCGACTAAACC
>WWPM01015561.1:0-13481 GCA_023279145.1 Glomeris maerens | reverse complement strand
TATTGCTTTCTCTGATTTACTGAAGGATGATCTTCATAGTGTTTAAGAGCAAGCAGTCCTAAACCAGTCATAGTGTTGCCTTTTCAAATCTGCGTAGGAGTAGAACGTGTTGAAGATGGATATGGAGTTGTCTTAAACTAATACGATTGCTTATGCATACTGTAGGGTATCCTGTCGAACGTAACTCTTGACGGTCGCATCCTCAAAAATTGGAGTATGACATCACTACCATTTAACAACACCCTATTACTGGATAAGTTGGCACGGATGGCGAGGAACAAATTGTACAGGAGAAGTATGACAGACTCGTATACCTTTTTATCTACCGGAGCTCCTGCAGTTTACATTGGACAATTTGTCATCAATGAAACCTTACTGCAACCTGAAGACAGCTTTCTTTACTTGGATGGCTGGCATAAAGTGAGAACAAGTGGACAAATGTTAATGTTAAGTTATTGCTTATTTACGAAAATGAAAAAATTACAGGGCATCGCATTCTTGAACGGGTTCAACTTGGGAAGATACTGGCCAATAGTTGGACCGCAGATTTCACTGTACACTCCGAAGGGTTTATTTCTACCGTATCCTCAAGTGAACACAGTTACCGTGTTCGAGCTGGAGAAATCTCCTTGCAACTTGGAACCTAAACGCAACGTTAAATCTGGAAATTGTTATGTGCATTATCGTGACTCGCCATTTATTAATAGCACTACTCCATTAGGCCGAAAAAATTCCACACACTCGTTGATGACACTTGGATCATAGATACCTTTGCGCTTTGTTAATAATTTCGCAAAAGAACGGAAGCGATATTAAATATGAAAATTACTTTTTTCCTCCTTCCCAAGAGTGTCTTTAACACAAGAAAAGAATCCGTTTGAGTTAGTTCATGCTGATATACTTTGCGTTATGCATCCCGAGTCACCAAGTGGCGAAAAGAAAGTCCTGACACTTGCTTATTATTACTCCAGATTCAGCGTCATTTATTTAATGCGAAACAAATATAAAGTTTTTCAAAATTTTATAGAATGTTATCTGAAAAATAAAGGGATAGGTGACAGCTTAGTCTGGCTGGAGCGTGGGACGGTTTCACTTGTTCTCGATTTTGTGACCATCCGTTTCCTTCATTACCATCGAAAGGTTGTCTCCGAAACTACGATTACCAATACTGTTATTTTGCATTTATATAATGTTGAAGATATATGAGGGCAGTCAAATAAAAACAGAACACCTGCTGCAAAGTGGCAATGGAAGTTGTTTTATTCAAAAGTAATGGCCAGAAGATTTAAAGCATTGATCCCACTAATAAACGAGACAATCAAATTCAGACTTCTAGAAAGAGGTAGGTTGCTGATGGATCCACAACCTCACCCACTCTTGCACTTCCTCATCCGAATGAAACCGACGTCCACTAAGGCCTTTCTTCAGGTCGCCAAAAATGTGGAAGTCACAAGGGGAAAGGTCTGGGCTGTACGGAGGATGTTGCAGTGTTTCCCAGGCAAAGAATGGAACTTGTAGGATTTGATGTTTCAAGGGAGTTTAGACAGAGAATTCTTGATAGTAAATTACAGAGGAGAGAGGAGAAGATACAAAAGACCACGTATAACACTCTACATCAAAAAATTAGGCCAAAGGGAGGGGAGATCCCATATTTCAAAAATATAAAAGAAATCAGGGTAATAGCAAACGTCAGGGTTGGGGCAGCTGTACGAGCAGCCAAATACTGGAGGGAGGATAATGATAAAATGTGCAGGATATGTCACCAGCAGCAAGAAACATTGAGCCATGTTTGGGTTTGCGTTGGCTGGGGTCAAAATCTGGAAGGGCTGGAAAAAGCTTTAAATTTTGAAGGAAAGGGAGTTAAAATTCTTATCAATTTGAAAAAGATATTAGAGCTAGCAGCTGATTAATAATAGCTTGGCAGTCAGGTGGGAGAGAGATGTAAAATAGGAGTAAGGACATAGTAATATGTAAGATCGACGAGAAACGAATGTAAATTGCTGATTTGTAACCCCTTTCAATCCTTCCAGTGGAGGGAAGAAATAAAGGAAGTAATAAAAAAAGTGTCTCATGGGAGGAGTTGATGACACAAATACAAAAGTTAAAAAGAGGGAAAACAGTGGGAGTGGACAATTTAGAGAATGAGGTGTGGAAGTATGCAGAAGAGGGGATCTGGAGTGCGGTTCTAGATATGTTTAATGAAATATGGAGGGGAGAGGAGATGCCCGAGGTGTGGAAGTGTGGTATAATACACCCAATTTACAAAAGTGGAGGAATGAATGCGGAAAATAATTATAGAGGAATTATACTGTTATGTACGTGTTATAAACTATACGCGAGGATAGTAGCAGGGAAGTATCAGAGGATGTTAGAAGAAAAGATGATACTACCAGAGAGCCAGGCTGGATTCAGAAAAGGGAGGAGTACCATTGATAATATAGGTATATATGGCGAACACAATAGTTGAGGCAGAGCTGGAGAAATATAGAGGAAAAATATATTTAATGTTTATAGATTTAAAGGCTGCGTTTGACTCAGTGGATAGGGGGAGGCTGCGGAAAAAAATAGAGAAAGACAAAATAGATGAGGAGTTGATAGATAACATTAGGAGAATACTTAGGGAGACAAAGGATATTGTGAGGGTGGGATGAGAATTCTCTTAAGGTTTTATAACAAATAGGGGGGTTAGACAAGGCTGCCCACTGAATCCCATGCTATTTAATAACAAAATTGCGGACATGGACGCAAAACTACAGGGAAACCAGGAGGGAGGAGTGATCCTGGGAGGACATAAGGTAGTGATGGGTGCATTTGCGGATGATTTTGTTATAATAGCAAAGGAGAGAGAACAAGTACAGAGGATGATTAAGTGTTAAAAGAAATATTTGGAAGATCAGAAACTAGAGTTAAATTTCGGAAAGATGCAGATAATATATGTAAGAGGAATTGCAAGAGAGCGAAAGATGAAAAATGGATATGGAAAGGGAGAGAAATTAAAGTAGTAAAGAAATATAAATATTTGGGTTTTATGTTGCGAAGTAAAAACGGTTTAGACAAATATAAAAGAAGTGAATAAGAAAGCAACAACAGCGAAGAAAAAGATGTGGGGTATAGGGGAGCGTTGGTTCTCAGACGATATAAAGCTCAGGTTGACATTTTTTGAAAGAATGGTGCAAATAGTTATGCTCAATGGTGTAGAGATCTGGGGGTGGGAGAAGAGGAAGGAGTTGGATAGAACATACCTAAAATATGTAAGATGCGTACTGGGAGTTAAGTGGAACACACCAGGGTGGTTGGTTCAACTGGAAGTAGGAGGAACGACACTGTGGAGAAAATCGGTGGAGAGAGCATATAGATACGAGAAGAAAAAAGGTTGGCTAGGGAGAGAGAAGTATAAAAGGGCGGCAATAGACTGGAGGAGAGAAGGGAAGGAAGGAGAGAAGAGGAAGTGGTGGAGAGAGAGGAGAAACAAGACACTGAGAGAGATCGGATTGTCTTTCGAAGAGATAGAAGGGATGGAATGCAGAGGGGAAGCGTGGAGTTTGAGTTGGAGAGGAGGATTAGAGACATAGAAAGGCAAGGCCTAATAGAGAAAGCACAGAAATCCAAGTATAATGAGATTTATAAGGAACTGTTACCAGTAGAGGGAATGGCAGAATACCTGAAAAATAAGGCGTTTAGGAGATGAGAACAAGTGAAGTTTTCAAGAGCAAGAGCAGGAAATGATGTGAAGGCCTCACAATACTGGAAAGGATGGGACGAGAGGCAGTGCCCAGATTGCAAGGAAGAGGAGACAGTAGAACACAGTTTGTTAGGATGTAAGATAGAGGAAGGTTGGAGAGAGAAAACAGAGAGAAGGAGAAGAGTAAAGAAGTGGCCGACGGAAGACAGAAAATACTGGAAAGAGAATAAGTGATATAGGAGGGTGGAGAAGTTCAATTTCAGGGAAAGTTACCCCCCCCCCCTTTCGAGATTGTAAAAATTAAGAGATAAAAAAGGATACTATGGTGGCCCAGGATGCTCATTGGCAAAACCAGTTTTCTCTCCCCTAAATCCTCGGACCAAGAGGCTCACGAGGCATGTATCGGACATCCATATGACGATATCGAAATCCATGTGCCAGCACGTGGTTGAAGGCTAGTATTGTCGTTCTGGGCTGTTTTTTGCAGAATTTCTTACCAAATACTGTATAACGCTTATTTTTCGCGTAACATTAATTTTCGTGAATTTCGCGACCTGGTAACAACCAATGCTGTGCTGCATTTTCCTAGGGTGCTCTGGGAATTACACCTTTCTTCGATAACAGTACTTAATTACTGAACAAGGAAGTAAATTCCCCCTCCCCTCCTGTCCTACAGTACTTAAGTACTTAATAAGAAAGGAATGTTTTTATTCCTGAATTATTCCACAACTCATCGTTTCTCAGAAAACACATGCAGAGAGAATGGAAAATACCATAATTTTTTTTGACCCGATAAATTCGCGAAATATAATCCTCGCGAATATGCTGTTCGGGGTAAATTCGCGAAATTTGCTGCCCGCGAAAAATAAGCGTTATACAGTAACGAGATGGATACAGGAACAGCTTCCAATGAATTAATTTCATATGATCAGAATGAAGAACTGGTTTCCAATCTCAAACCGTTGGTAAAATGTAATTACACCAATATGGAAATTGTTACAACGATGTCTCAACGGTTCCCTAGATATCCATGAAGGTACACAAGATTTCTCCAGTGCAGACATATCAGAGCGTATGTAAGATATTGTTTTAATGTATGAATTGTAATTATCAAACTACCTTGGCAACGTTGAAGCGCCGCTTGAAATCTCTCAATATAAAGAGAGAGGATAAAATTTTGACTCCGAAACAATTGATGGCAGCATTGAAAGTAAGAAAAATGTGACTCATTACAGAAACATCGTAACATGTTATCGTATATAATTTATAATGAACGCTAAATAGGCAGAAGTTGAAGGACCTGGTCAATGTTTAGGATATAGTGCAATGCACAATACAATTCGTCAAATGTGTAAGTTACAAGTCACACGGTAATAATTTGTTTTATCAAGTCCACCACGTAACAATACTTTCTGAAATTATGGTAAATTTTACTTTGTCAATTTGCTTTCCAGAAATGATGTGTATTTTGGAATGAAAATGTTGTGCCCATCAAAATAGGAAAAGAGGAGACTAATAAATAAAAGAGAAAAGTTCCAAAAACGTGTATTCATATCCAAGGTATTTAACAATATATCCAGATATTTTTCGCAACTTATGATAATATTTTAGGGTCCAAATTGGGTGTGGAGCCATGACAGGCACGATAAACTCTGTGGGAAAAATAAACATGAATTCCCCTTTGCAATACATGGAGGTATAGATTGTTTTTCAAGGAAAATATTGTGGATTAAAGTGTGGACCCACAAATAACTGCCTAACTTTGCCAGCCAAACTGTTTCTTGATACAGTTCAAGCACTTGGAAGTATGCTGCATACATATTTAACCCTAAAAGCAAATTATCATCATACATATGCTATTTCTGACTTTCAGTCCATCTAAAATTCACAAGATCAGACAAAGGCACTGAATCAGTGGAGAGGGCGTATAGATACGCGAAGAAAAAAGGTGGGCTAGGAAGAGAGAGGTATATAAGAGCGGCAATAGACTGGAGGAGAGAAGGGAAGGAAGGAGAGAAGAGGAAGCGGTGGAGAGAGAGAAGAAACAAGACACTGGGAGAGATCGGATTGTCTTTGGAAGAGATAGAAGCGATGGAAGGTGGAGGGGAAAGCTTGGAGATTGAGTTGGAGAGAAGAATTAGAGACACAGGAAGGCAAGGTCTAATAGAGAAAGCACAAAATTCAAAGTACAACGTGATCTACAAGGAGCTGATACCAGAAGAGGGGATGGCAAAATATTTGAAAAACAAGGTGTTTAAGAAAAGAGAGCAAGTGAGGTTGACAAGGGCAAGAGTGGGAAATGACGTGAAGGCTTCACACTATTGGAAAGAATGGGAAAAGAGGCAGTGCCCAGATTGTAAGGAAGAGGAAACGGTAGAGCACAATTTGCTAGGTTGTAAGACAGAAGAAGGTTGGGGAGGGAAAACAGAGAGAAGAAGAAGAGTAAGGAAGAGGTTGAAAGAAGATGGAAAATATTGGGAAGAGGAAGGCCGAGTCATATAGGAAGGTGGAGTAGAGTGGATGGAGGGAAAGTAACCCCCCCTTTCGATATTGTAAAAACTAAAACCATTTGCCATCTTAATGGAAAAAGAAATGGCCAGAAATCATACAAATGCAACACTTTGGAAGAACACCCTATTTCCAGTTCCTTCACCATTGTCGCTGCCGTTATGGTTGCAACAAACTATCATTTGTGGCATTATTGTGTGCCTAAAGTCTTTATTCACACTTCAAAAACACGTCTTATGAATTTCTGATAATTAAACTGTGTGTGCATTTTTACCTAATGTTACATTTAGTGAGTAATGTGAAAATCTTCGGAACCTAAATCTTTAAAGATACATATCAATGAACATCATTCAAATACATAATGCAAACAATTCTGTGCCAAACTTTCAAGTCGCAAATTCTCGTCAACATTCTAACCAGTACAAATCAACTTGTGCATCGGACATCTGAGAGCTTTGGAATTTTGCGTCCTTGCTGCTAATTTCTTTAGCAACGCATATTCTTTTCCCTGTATTGTAAACCAATGACATGCATGTTTGCCGAGAACCACAATTATTGCAAAGGCATTCGTCTACAGTTGGGCAGTTGTAATCCCAGGTTCCATGAATTGGAGCCATATGAGTGTTGTTTTTAACCCTCCAAGTGCATTCTGTAAATTAATAACCGTTAGGTCACATAGCTGAACGGGGGCAAACTTTGAAATAAACAGGAAATCAAAAGGCTTTTCTTAAATTTCCATCCCAGAAAAAAACATGGATTGTTAAAAAAAATCAATTCGATGAATATATTTGTATTGACATCAAACCTTGATTATTTCGTTTTATCTTTGGACAAGATATGGGGAATGCAATGGTGGTGCCAACTGTAGTTATTGTAGTACTTTTGGGCGTTGTTGTAGTTCTTGATGTTGTTGGAACACTGGGAATAGAAACTGTAGAATCTGGCGGTTCACTAGCTTCTGTATCAATTATTTCAGTCATTTCTGATTCTGAATGCATCTCGGAAAATGACGCTGTTATATCACTAAATTTTTTTTCATTCTGTTTGCCCAGAAATTTGAACAGTTTTTTATTTACTATTTGCAAATTCAAATCTATGAAATGTAAATTATATAACGCACATTAGCACTTTGCATCCTGTAGCAATCATAAGTTAGGCCTTTATTTTCAAAAATATCGGAATCCTTGCCAGTGAAAAATTCGCACTGAACCTGTGAATTATAAATGCCCACATTCAATTAGTTTTAAAAGTAAAATAGTTTTTTTGCAGCTAAATAATTCATACCTGTCGGTTATCAATATATCTTTGAAGAATAAATCCAGTACAATTAGGGTTGTTGCAGTAAGCTGCACAGTGAATTACTGATTTTGCAAGTAAACTTTCTGCATCGTTTTGGACAATGCACTTTCTGTTATCAATGCGCTTGAATTCAGTGCAGAAAATGCTTGGCAAAAATGCCACAGCCGTGGCGAATACCGGGAATGGTACATACATCATCATTGACTGCATATAGGAATGAGTTTCGAAGTTTGTGGCGTACGAGTAGATTACATGGATGACATTGTTTCTAGTGGGTTGTTTAGGCAACGACATGTGCAGAACAATGGCTGTTACATGCAAATACTGACAATACAATAAAAATCGATAAATGTAGGTTCCGTATTCACAGCTGACTAGTGTAAATATTTCTATGTTTGTGTTAGGTATTTTATGTGCAAGCATTTGCTGCTCAACATAAACAGCTCACGCATGCAGTTTAACAATTTTTCACATGCAATTTTTGTAAAAAATACCGTAAATTCTCATTTAATAGCCCAGTCTCTATTAACCCCCCAATCCCTATTAGCACCCCATGCGTTACGCTCCGGGAAGAAATAATGCCCCATCTCTAATAACACCCCAATCTCTAATAGCACCCCATGGCAACAGTCTGAGATTTGAATAACGCCCCCGGGGTATTAAATGACAATTTACGGTAAGTTAATTCATAGGTATAAAAATCAATTACTACACTTCGTGGCTCCTGTCCATGTGGAGTGCTCCTGGATCCTTTGGAAAGTTTTATTTTCCAGGCACCCTGATGCCCGGAGAGCGTGTGGTCATGGTAGATTGTGATGACATCTGCGGTCGGTGAAATTAATATGACGTCGAACATGCATCAATTTCTACATTATGGGAAAAGTGTGAAAAACTTTGGCCCCTGTTGGAGCCATTCGGCATTTGTTTTCGAGTCATCCAATGGTGCATTGAAAAAATTAATAACAGGTTCTAAAGGGGTACCTATGCAGATAATGAATCGAATTGTGTTCGCTAAAAAGCTTCAGCACTATGCAGACTCAAACGAATTCCCAATTAGTGAACGTGTACAGACAGCAATTGGCCGCATTACAAACTATCCGTTGATTAAAAATTGTGAAAAAGTTGTAACGAATGACAACAATTTATCTGCTGGGCCGGCCACTTCCTTTAGACGGAACCTTATCGAATGCAGCAAAACAAATTTTTGCTTCAGCAACAGGGCATGACATTGAAACTGTAAATGCAAAACTTTTTTCACGCATTATATCGGTTAAAAATGTGCATTCCATATTCCCTGGTACGTGTTATAAACGGGCAGAGAAAAGGAATAACACAGTTGCCAAATTCGAGCATTTGTTTCTTATTCAGATATTCACGGAATTTCATGTGGTGCAATAGATCAAAAATTAATAATGTGTGAGCAAGATCGGTTCCTAGCTCCTCATATTAATTAACTATTGTTACCTGCCACCAGTGGATCAAAACTTATTGTTCATTGATTTTGTGCCATTTGTAGGATTTGTGTTTTCATGCAAATTGGAAATTCTTATTATGTGGGCAACATCCCAAATGTATATGAAAGGGACTAGCAATTTATTTTTCATACCCTGCTCTAAAAAATGTAATAGTGATTATATATTTCATCTTTGAACTTTTAAAATTGGCAATATCGTGTTTGATGAAGTTATGTCGATTGTCAGTGTTTTTCTTATAGTATTGCATATTGTTAATCTGACATGTTTATCAAGGTCTTTATACGAACAGTATGTGTAAACTTATTCATGTGTGTTATAATACTTACCTAAAAATAAAGAAATAACAATATTCATTAAACAACACATATACGTTGTTACATTCATCCAACACAGACATGATTTTCATTTTAATGAGGGTCTAGTAGATAGCAGAAATTATTCTGCACATTATATCTATCTGCAGAACAATACTGATTTCTGCACTTAAATATTTATATAGTGGGAATTGCAATTAACTGATTTACTTATGCAAATTTGATCTTTCAACGCTATTAAAGTATTTTATGTTTATTCTGGATGAAGCTTTCTGCATTTAACCCATATACAAAAATGTCCATGAGTATTTAATTGATATGCCATATAATTGACAGCTAGAAGATAATTCACAAATTTTGTGCAACCAACAAAACTGGTGTCTGTCTAGCAAAAAACTGTTAATCATTGGACCAATTAACAACAGGCAAATGCAGATGTTGAACCCTAGCTGTTCCAACACCCCATATATGATTAGTGTTGGAACCTGAACATGAAACCAGTGTGTGTCCAATAGCTTCTAAACAATCCCACTCTGCCCCCCCAAGACTATACAAAGAAATGACCTAGACATCATTGTAGAAAATGAAGAAGCAGACACAGTATGTACATACATTTCAAAACTAATTCTTCAAAAATGAGTTTCAATTTACACATCCAATTTGTTAAATTTATAGATTGACTTGGACGGATTTGAAATTCCCTTTGCAAAATGGCAGCACATCCTCCTAAATGCAAGGAGCCTGTCGATATTTTGTAAAAATTCGGCAGTCATTCTATGGACACCAGAAATTCTATCGCAAAGATCAGTCACAGGGGTCACCTGCAATGCAAACAAGGTTAAGAATCCCGAACACAGTGTCAAGCCAGCCTTGACACCTAGAAAGATAACATTAAAGGTACGATCTAATGAAAATATATGAATTCTAATGGATGTTTTGCTCAGCAGAAATTTTTTTTTTGCAGTTGCAGCGCAATACTTTATGGTCAAGAAAGGCATGGAAGAAAGAAGTGATGCGACATTGACCAAAAATGTTAAAAAACATCTTAAAGAAAAAATTTCATATTTAAATAGAAAGAAATAATCTGCACATGTGTTACATTTTATATAAATGATTTTGATTTTATACTATCCTGTGTTGTGTGCCTTTCTACTTTGTGTGAAAATTGTAAAAGGCCAAAAACTGTCAAATGGCCCGGTTTTGGAATTTCCTTATACGAGTCATCAATGTAAACAGCTAGAGAAGGTCTTGATCCAAAGTGTGAGGTAAGCAAGAGCTTGTGTGATTAATATTCCTAGCGGTAGGATCATTTACAGCCTGGTGGGACCCACAGAAACCCACTGTTCCAAAACACACACAGGCTGTGGGATGCTGTGTAGGAAATTTCCAATAGGGATGTTTGTTTTTTGAGATATACTGTGGCGGTGCCAGGAAAGCAAATTTCTTTGCAGAAAGAATAGGAAAATGTTCATTTAGAGCTGATGAATGTAGTCCCTCAGGCAGGGTTTATGGCTGCTATGGTTAACGGTTGCTTTTTCCATCTTGGCCAAATAGTCTGGAGACATGTCCAGCAAAATCAAAATTTGGTTGCTCTCTACCAAGATTCAGATGGCAACTTCAGCAGTTTAGTCCGACAACTAACAGCATTGGCCTTTTTGCCTTCTAATGAGATTCGTAATATAAGTTAACATGTGATTCCTCTTTTGTAAATTGGTCCATTAATGGGCATTGTTTTTAGGTATATCTTGTCTTGCGTCAGTTGTTTCCACAAGAGGCAACCCACTTACTGGAATGGTTTGAGGAGCATTATGTTCTTGGTCGCCTTCGTGTCCTTGCAAATGGCATGCAAATTAGGAGCGTTCCATTGTTTCCACCTTCGGTCTGGAGTGTCTTTGATCGCATGAATGCAGGTGATTATCAAAGCACCAAATCAGTGGAAGCTTGGCATCGCAGGTTTGTTTAAGATCTTACTATTGCACAGTATATGAATGCCAAAAATGGCAAATATGGATGAGTTTCAAATTCCAAATATGCCTACAGGGACACTATTGGCCGAAGCAAAAATGTGTAAAGTAGAACTTTTTAATGGAACACGTTATTTATTTTCTCACAAAATTCTGAAATGTTCTAGAGTAGCCATTTTTTCATGTATAAATTCGTAACCTTTTTGTGAGGAAAAATTCCAAATGTGCTTAAAATAAATTGCGTTGGTATAAAAATTTCTCTGTAAGATATTGGTCTGTTAAAATTATAACATGAATTTTTATATTTAGGAGGAACCGTTAGTTTTAGTAGATGTGTAAAAATGTATTTAAAAATTTGCAGATTTTAATATATCTTGGGCGCTGCTCATGTTGGGATTTATCGATTAATTGCCCAACTAAAAAGCGCATCAACGTAATAAGAGAATGACTGAACCGAGATGTGTTTGCGAGCAGACGGGAGAGAACGGTGCCAGATTACCTGCAAGCAATAAGCCATCATTTGAAGCATAATTAATTTGCCAATCCATTTCTTGGCCAGTGTCTTGCGATTTTTTTATAAACAATCCCAAAACAATTTCTGTTTGTGAATTTACAGTCAGTCGTTTATCAAAAGTTGTGAGACTGGTTTTTAATTTTGTGGGCATGTTCCGGGTTGACCTATTTGGACCAAATTTTTGCAGCTTGACCATTATTGACATGCCACCGATCCACATAGCGCCATTCGATTTTCTCTTTCTAAATAGAGGTTTTTCACGAATAACTCAAAAAACCGAGCTAGCTAAATTTATTTTGACAACGGATTCGATTTGTTTGTAGTCGAATCTATAAATCCACACAGACAAATCTTGTTGTCATACGTGACAATCCTTTCACAGCTATAAGCCTGACAAAATGCTCACATCCTTCTCTAAAAAGAAGAATAAGAACGTAATACTTTTGTTCACGTTGCATGATTCAGGAACAGTAAATCCTGACACAAGAAAACCTGATGTCATTGAATTCCATAATATGACGAAAGAAGTGTATCTGCTTGACTCGTTACATTATCGCCACTGTGCTATACAGATGTTCGATCACATGGCAAGAATTATTGTTCTGTGCCATGCATTGGCAAATGCTGCTTGCAACCTTGGCACATGGAAATTCATTTATAGTACATATTGTCCCAAACAAGACAATGCATGGGACCACTGTATTATTTGGCAGGCATCTTAATAAGGAGTTGTACCCAAACTCTAAAGAGTGAGACTGGCCGAAGATGGGTGTACCATGTAATGCTTAACCATACATACGTTTTTCTTTGTCTTCTTCCAATTTCTCGCCGATATCTAAAACAAAAACGTGGACCAGACAAAAAAACATAATTTGTAAAACACGTTTAGAATAAAATTAAGGAAATACATTTCCCCATATGCAGTTACAAAAAGGCTAAACTGTAATGCACATTATTGTATTCGGATTAGCAGAGCAATTGCATATTTTTTCAAACTTTTTATATTATATGCCACGTGGGAGCGAGCAATTTCATTAAATACAATACGCAAATTTAGCATTACCATTAAATTAAATAATATTTTTAATTTTATTATACCCTGAAGTTATGTTATGTTTTCAGAGTAGTATATTTATATAACTTCCAACTGTTATTCAGCACAAAGGCATCAAAATACTTGTTATAAAGTGGGAGGCAAAAACAGCATCAAGAAACAACTTCATATCCAATGTTGACCTCTAATGAATTTCTCGAATTTCCTACTATAGTTTCTGTAGATAGTACAGAGAAAGAGATTATCTATCACAAATTCTATTGAAACAAACCACACCATTTTGAACAAGGAAAATGGTGAAGGATGCATCGAATGAAGACGGCCAAGTGCGAATGGCATTATGGTATTAAAGCTCCAGATCAACGGCAAGATGGCGTCATAAAGGAATGCAGGTGTGCATGGGCCAACAAAGATATGACCATTGTTAGTGGCATTGCCCTTGAGCGAAAGACATTATATTTTTCTTGCTAGCTATTTGTGGCCTAGCTACCTATGTTTATGTGTAAGTGCAACACTCTTCAACAATGACAATGAGAAGCATCTTATTTACTTGTACTGCCCTGACTGTGAAAATTACTTGAGAACATTTATTAAAAAAGTTCCAAAAATGGATTTGGAATGTGCAAACTGCAACAAAATTTGCAACTCCAGACAACTTGTAAAACTTGGAA
>WWPM01015554.1:0-15431 GCA_023279145.1 Glomeris maerens | reverse complement strand
GGCCAATATTGTCCCTTGCACAATATTGAGTTTTTCCCTAAGGACCTCACCTAATAGCAATTCCTAAGGAACCTACTATGGTGTCCTCCTAAAGGGAGAGAGGAGAGGAGACTGGAGTCTCAACTCTGACTCTGTGTGAGAGAGTGTGCTCTGAAGCTCTGTGCCTCCTTTTATATTGAATAAAAGGGGCTGTTTCGTTAATTGGCTGACCTACCATCACATGACCAAAGGGCATCACCAATGCCATGCTCAATAGGACGGGCCGACGCCCTATTGAGCGTCTAATTGGTCAGGTGGCACCTGGCCGACCCTGGGCAGGTCGACTTGGTCAAGCTGAGGGGTGACAGCCTTTCTGCAAGGACTGCCAGCGCCCTCCAGCTTGAGATCGCCAAACTAACAGGTAGGAGAAGTTTGTTTTGGCAAGGCTGGTTGGAAACCACGCCATTGCAATTTGTAAGGCCGGTTGGAAACCGGGCCGTTACAAACTACCAGTAGATGACGCATCTGCTGAAGCCCAGACGATCATAACACATCGACGGGCCTACAAAGTTAACGCCTACAGTTTGGAGTCAGCATAGCACCTGGCATTTTTCAACAGGTCATGGACAATGCACTTAAGGCTATGCCAGGGGTTACGCCATATTTTGACGACATTCTTGTCAGAGCTATGAATCGTCAACAGCTAGCTGATCGACTACGGCAAGTACTTTGCATTTTTTGCAAGCTTGGGCTACGGGCCAAGAAGAAAAAATGTGTATAATAAGGTCACCAGCATTGATTTCTTTGGATATCGCATCAACGAAGAGGGTATCCATCCTTCATCCACAAAGTTAGACACAATCAACAAAGCTCCAGCCCCCTCTACAAAACCGGAACTCCAGGCATTCCTTGGGCTGCTGAATTTCTAAAACAGTTATTTATGGGGCAAAGCCATAGTGGCAGAACCACTACATGAACTCCTTGACAAGGGGGCTCCGTGGAACTGGACAACTGCTCACGACCAAAGTTTTCAAGCCGGCAAACGGCTTTTAACATCAGACAGTGTGCTCTCACCATTTGAAAGTTTGCTGCCCACTACCGTAACATGTGACGCGTCACCATATGGGGTGGGAGCTGTTTTGAGCCAAACAAAGCCAAGTGGCCAGGAGGCATCGATCGCATTTGCTTTATGGACCTTGTCAGCAACTGAGTGTAACTATGCCCAGATCGACAAAGAAGCATTGGCTCTGGTATCAGGGGTGAAGAAGTTTCACCATTTCTTATACGGGTGCAAATTCACGCTGGTTACAGACCACAAACCGTTATTGGGGCTTTCATAATCTCCAAACCTATGCCAGACATCTTGTCACCACGAATGTTGCGCTGGACCATTATCCTCAGTTCGTACGAGTACGCTTTGATCCACAAGCCAGGCACGGAAATTGGAAATGCAGATGCATTCAGCTGACTTTCTTCACGAGGTCCTCTGACAGAGTCAATTCAGGCATTGCCAGAGGTTCATTTTCTCTATGATCTTCCTGCACCGCCTCTCACCGTGAGTGATGTTGCCAAACTGACCCTAAAAGATCCCATTTTGAGTCGTGTTCTCAACTGGGTGTGGAAGGGATGGCCTGTGAAAATAGATCAGGATAGTAAGCCACTTAAAAACAAGAAAGACATTATTTCAGTCCATAAGCATTGTCTACTATGGGGACATCGAGTCATCATCCCGCAAGTAGGGCGACAACAAGTGTTGGAAGAGCTTCATCTCAATCACCCAGGTGTTGTCAGAATGAAGGCTTTGGCACGTTCTTACATATGGTTGCCTAACATCGACTTGGACATTGAACGTTTCATATCCAAATGTGCCACTTGCCAAACACAGCACTATTCTCCATCTCAGGCTCCAATGCATCATTGGGAAGTACCCCGAATACCATGGTCACGATTGCACGTCGATTTCGCCGGGCCATTCCAAGGAGAAAATATCCTGATCATTGTGGACGCATACTCCAAATGGCTAGAGGTTAAGCAGATGAAATCCACTACAGCTACAAATACCGTCGTACAGCTACGAGAAATATTTAGCACACATGGAATTCCAGATTCCAATGTATCGGATAATGGAACACAATTCACATCAGATGAGTATCAGCAGTTCTGTAAAAGAATCCTCATTCGGTCCATTTCGGTTTCACCATACCACGCATCAAGTAACGGACAAGCTGAACGCATGGTCCAAACAACTAAGGATGCACTGAAAAAGGTCATCAGCGGGAACTGGAATCAACGATTGGCAAGTTTCCTGCTGACCAACAACGTAACTCCATCAACAGCAACTGGGTTCAGTCCAGCGGAGTAGCTCATGGGACGACGATTACAGACATGTCCTGACCATCTACACCCAGGTTACCGACGCGATAAACAACTGCATCCAGATATGACACCTTCCCAGGTTGAGAAGTCTCCGCACACTTTTAGCCAAGAGGAGCTAGTCTACGTGCAGAGTTATAGCACCACCTCCCATGGGTTCCGGCCACAGTTACAGCTCAAACAGGACCAGTTTCATATGAGGCCACTGCGCCGGAAGGTAACAAGATTAGACGTCACATCGATCTGCTGAAGAAGCGGACAGCCACAACACCAGATGCTGTGTCTGTTACTCCTCCAGCTGAGTCGACCTGACACAGCTCCATTTTTTGAGCAACCTGCACCACCTGCTACACCATGCCCCCAAAGGACCAGAGCACCAACAGCCTACCTAAGCGATTACCAGTACTAGGGGGGAAGGGGTGTAATATATTAATCAGTGGTTGTTAAAAAACATTGGTTCATTTCCTGTCATTATTTCTATGGCATCTGAAGGGGTCAGGGGTTAAATGGGGTTAAAAGATTTTGTCTGAGAATTTTTGAAAGCATAACAATAGCAACAGGGTGTGGTTTTGTTCATTATTAGTGCTAGCATTACATCACTTAAAAACTCAGTTGTATGTTGTCTTTAGCACCTAGCAGTTCAGTTGTAACCATTGGAAAAGTGAATTCATTTACACTTGTAATAAATGAAGTTAGTGATTGTTTCTTCATATTATTCTCCAAAACGGTAGATACATAATAGTTTCCTTCTCCCGTACGAAAAAACCCCCACCAAAAACGTGTTTTAATGGCGACCGGTTTCAACAAAAAAAACGAGTCATCATCAGGCGCAACAATCAACAGAGATTACAAAAATACATGTATCAAATTACAAATTAATAATAATTTGAACAGGCTTCCGAAAATTACCTTCACAGCAAAACACGCAATATACACAGTCAAATCCTACATCAATCCAAAGGATTACGTCACATATGAGTCTAACAATTAACTACCAATAAGGCAGGCCCAGTTAAAAAAGATAAAACACTCAAGAATTAACAAGCAAGGTCACTTACATGAACAGGGATGTAAAACAGTGTAGCGGTTCAGGTCAAAAGAAGGCAAGTCCAACATTTTAAACCATTTTATAAGCTTGCTACCACCCTCTCAACGTCATTTAATCTGATATAATTACTTGACCTTTGACTCAAACTTATAAACAGGTTCTCACTGACAGTTAACTTAATCCTGTTAGTGATAAATTCCAAAACCAAAAATTTTGGCATTGTTCGGATGGTGATTATGCAACAGCAAGTGATTGCTGACATTGGAGGAGTTATTTCTAATGGGTTCCTTAAATCTAGTCTTAAAACTGTGACAGGTTTGGCCCACGTAAATGCAAGAACAATCACCACACTTGATGCAATACACGCGAGATCTCAACTCCATAGGAATTATGTCTTTACACTTGGGTATAAAATAACGAACTGAGTTATCAGTAGAAAATCCTACTTTAATACCATACATAGAGAAATTCTAGAACATCTGTTGTTGATCCAATTAAATGGTAAAGTAACTAAATTGGCAGGATTAATAATACCAGGAAACAGAGTAGGAATTTTTTTAAATCGGTCTTGATAAACACCTTCTTAAAGACCCTATATACAGTATCTACCAAACCACTATATAAATTATTATGCAAACAGCATTTGCGCAGGAATTTTAATTCTTTATCCACACTAATTTGTGGCACTTGCAAGTTTACTATTCTAAATAAATAACTATAAATAAAAGCCAATTTCTAGCTCATAGGATGATAGGAATTACCGTCAATAAAACGGGGTACGAAGGTGGGTTTTCTGTACACATCAAACGTATAACGACGGAAATTCCTAGTAATAGTGGAGTCCAAAAAATGTAATTGCGAGTTAGATTCTTCTTCCATGGTGAATTGAACTTTCGCATTAATTTAGTTCATCTTAGTTAAAAGGATAGAAAGTTGTCTTGAAGTAAGGTGGAGTACGAACGTATCACCTACATAACGTCTCCACAGCTTAATTTCAGGACACTTATTCAAAAGGATTAATTCAAAATTCGATTAGAAAATATGTGCCAGAATGGGGGCCAAGGAAGAACCCATTAAAAACAAAAGTGTTTAGGCCATAACCAGTTTTAACAACCTAACCATGCAATTAATAAATTTATCATCAAAACCAATTGACCTTAAAAGTTTTTCTACCGCAAAATAAGTGGCATTTAAGGGTACTTTCGGATATAACGCGACTCTATCAAAAGAGGCCATTTTATAATCACAACCCTGGACAATATTGTTTCTCAATTCAGCTGGAAATTTGATAGAGTTTTTAACTGCAAAAGGGTTGGGTTTATGGTTTGATCTCAGGAATATACTCAACCACTTATAAGAGTGAGTATTAATGCCCAAAATAATAGGTCTTACGGGTATATTTTCTTTATTAATTTTTGGTAAACCAATATATAAACGACCCAGAAATGGATTGGGTAAAACCAAACTATTGACTTTAAAATTAGCATCAAAAACCCATTTACAATCCTTCAACAGTTCTTCCAATTTAATCTGGAGTTTCTTAATTAATATTTCTTCTTTACAGTCGATTACCACCTTTTCCATATCACCTATGGCCTGCAAACATTTTTTTCCCATAGTTTTATCCAGAATAACTGTTTTGTTACTTTTCACAGATTTGAGAACAACCACATCAAACCGAGTTAAGACTTCCGCAGATGCAACAAACTCTTCAGATCGGTCTTTGGTTGCTGATGTTTTTTAGAATTGATAAATTTGTTCAATAAGGTGCGTCCAAAAAGTCTGTAGAATGAACAATTTATTGAATAACATGTACTTGCATGGTCACAATAATTTCGCCCATTTAATACAGTGAAAAGGGACATTCAAATGATGTACTGTCAAATTTTTGTACCATTTCAAACATATTTATTCAAGTTATCAATAAAAGAACGAAAAACAGGTGTCCAAAAAGTCTGTAGAATTGTAAAGTAACACCTTGATAACACGGATTTCCAACGAAATACCGCTTTTAACGACCTATGCATTTCCCACTGCATTTAATTACATCAAATACACGGTTCTTCATTGAAAATATTAATTTATGAAGCAAAGCATCAGGAATATTGTCCCAGCAGTCCTGAATAGTGGTTTTCAGTTCATTGACATTTGAATATTGTCTTCCATTGGCATAAACACTTCTTGATATTATCCCCCAAAGATTTTCTATAGGATTTAAGTCAGGGCTTCGGGCTGGCCAATTCATAATACTCAAGTTGTTTTTACGTAACCACACTTTTGTAGAATTTGAGCTGTGTATTGGAGCATTATCTTGTTGAAAAATCCATTGTGGGCCCGCAATTCTTGGTCCCGCTGGAAGCAGATATTCGGAGAGTGTTGCCTGATAGTGTTCGGACTTCTGTCGTCCATTAATGAATGCCAAAGATGTCTTCCCACTGAAGGCAAATCCTCCCCAAACCATCACAGAACCTCCTCCTTGCTGGCGACTATAAAATGTCTTTGGCTCCTTTCTGAGATCATGCCAATAACTTGCCTACCCATCTGGCCCATCAAGATTCCACTTCTTTTCATCGCTGAAGACCACAGTCTGCCATTCTTGTTTCCAGCTCATGTGATCCCTTGCCCACTGCAATCTTGCTTCCATGTGTTCAGGTTTCAAGGGTGGTTGTTTTAACATTTTAGTGTACACCAATGTTGGAACACGTTTCAGGCAGTTATGAACAGTGCTTTTGCAAATTTTACTTTCAAATGCATTAGCTATCTGTCGTACAGAGTACGATCCATTAGTTACAAGTTGCAAAATTCTTCTGTCATCTCTGTCTGAAGTCACTTTTGGCCTTCCAGGACGACATTTTGGTTGCCAGTTTTCACCTTTCTTAATTATTTTGTAAACTCCAGATTGAGATTTATCTAGAACAGTTGCAATTTCTTGTATTGTAGCATTTTCAGCCTTCATTTTCCAAATCTTTATCACTTCATCATGAGTGAACTGCTTGTTGTTAGGCATTGCACCTCTAATAATGCTGTAATGCTCAGTGCATGAGGACCAAGAAAATGAAACCAACATGAAATTGAGTGAAGTTGGGTGAAATTGATGCAGTTGAACATTCCACAATATCCCTCCCTATTGGCTCCTTTCAGGTCAAGTGAGAATAAAAGACATTGAATTAAACTCAATTCTACAGACTTTTCGGACACCCGTTTTTCGTACTTTTATTGATAACTTGAATAAATATGTTTGAAATGGTACAAAAATTTGATAGTACATCATTTGAATGTCTCTTTTCACTGTATTAAATTGCCGAAATTATTGTGACAATGCAAGTGCATGTTATTCAATAAATTGTTCATTCTACAGACTTTTGGACGCACCTTACAATCCTGGATATTGGGGACATAAGGGAAATTAAATTTCAGCCTTTTGTTCAAGGTGTCCATCACACCCAAGTCAAATTGGTGATTACTTAAATTGCAAACAAAGGGAAAGGCACGATTAAATTTCACTGTTCTACATCTACTCATTTTAGTGGTTTTAATGACATTACGGAGTTTGCGCACAACACTTTTCCATTATAATTATAGTTACAAACTGTATTTATGATTGTAAATATAACAGGAAAGGGGTAACATAACGAAACACGCTATATTATAATTTAACGCAGCCAATCAGCACGATTTCCGCTAAATGCGTCACCGCATGGAAAGATAACATCAGCAAAACAGCCGCCATTTGCAATCTCATCGATTGGCGAGATAAAAATGCTTTAAACATATTTACCTGATGTAGCTTGAATTAATTGATTTTTTGCCAGGACTTCTTGCAGAGCTGTTGAAAACCATTTGTTTTCACCAAAATCCAGTAGCTTTGCTCCTTACTTATCATAAACAAAGCTAGTGATAGCAACCAGCAATCTACTCAGTGAGGTGAAATGCAAGCCAACTATATCTTGCAAGTCTTTCAGGCTGTTCGGGTAACTGAACCGACACAGCAAAAGGCACAGCCCCTCAACACCTGCATTATACAAAAAAATGTTAACTTTCCATGCCATTATTTGGATTGTCAGCATAATTCACTTGCCTCCAATGACATGTCGTGCGTCGCTTTAAAAATGATTTGGTAATGGAAGAGCTGCTGCTAATTCAATAATGTGGTGCCATTCAAAACGGAATAGATGATGAAAATTCCCCGTTGGAATTTCATGATGTTGAAAAGCGTTGGGCTGTGCAGCGTCTGTTTCTCTTTTAATGCACGTTGAATTGCAGATAACAAAAAATCCTGGAGTTCCCCAGGAGCAAATTTGGCAAGGGCTATTGCAGTCGCCATTTTGAAATATTATGTGGGGCATAACGGTATTTGTGTATATAACATAACGTTACACAGTGCAAAACACAATTTTTGGCCTGTAACTAAAACGGAAAATGCTGTGTGCAAACTGGCTAATGTCATTAGAAGAACTATGCTTGAGAAGAGCATCCAGTTTACGCTGTAACCTAACCTAGAACGGATTATATCCATTTTGCGATGCATAGTTGTTAACAATAAATCAAATAAAAGATTATTAATGGAGCCAGCCCAATATAAATGTAAATTAAAACAGTCCTAATCAATGGTATCCAATTTCACAAATAAACGTCTAATTTCTTGAGAAAGTAACGACATACGACATAGTTGAACTGTTTTTGAAGACACAGAATTTGGACTTGCCTTCTTTTGACCTGAACCGCTGCACCGTTTTACATCCCCGTTCATGTAAATGAGCCTGCTTTTTATTCTTGAGTGTATTATCGTTTTTAACTGGGCCTGTCTTATTGGTAGTTGTTCGACTCATATGTGACGTAATCCCTTGGATTGATGTAGGATTAATTTGACACTGTATTCGGTGTTTTTTTTACTGTGAAGGCAATTTTCGGAAGCCTGTACAAATTATTATTAATTTGTAATTTGATACATATATTCTTGTAGTTTCTGTTGATAGTTGGCCTGATGATGACTCAGTTTTTATGAGTTAAAATCGGTCAACATTAAAACACATTTTTGGCGTTTTGTTCGTGTGACAGAAGGAAACTGTAATGATTCTTGGTATATACATATATACATATAGATGCAAGGACCATATGTGGGGGGGTGTAAGGATTATATGTGGGAAAAAGGGCCCAACTTGGGTGGCTTTCACATATTGGCAAGACCTGGGGGGTCACAGCAGATAATAAATTAAAGTGACCCATCAACGTAGTGATGACTGGTCATGTTGTGCGACTTTGCACATGGCCACAACGCTGCTGCCACAAGGTGCCATAAATATTGCACCGTGTCACCATGGGTGCTGACAGCGAGGAAGCAGGACCAAGGGGGCGTGTCACCACCCTCAGGGGAAAAGGTTATAAAATGGAAGGGAGATAGATATCGCGGCGATTTTCTTGTGGGACTTCTTGTGGTCATCTTGTGGTTGCTCCTGCGGTCGTTCTTACAATGTTTTGCGTGTTGTTATCGCGGCGTCTCTTCCCGTGGTGTTTTGCGTGATCGGAAGAAGAATTAAAGAAAAGAGAACCTTACAAAACTTTCTTCATTGATCAATTTAATCTCACAATTTCCACTCTGCACTAGTTATCAATACAATTGGCGCTAAAGTATAAGTTGTATAACGGATAACAATCAAGCGGCAAACAACAGTCATCAAATAAACAAGTAGCCTGGGGAGGGCCAGTCAGTTCCCAGCTAGGCAACAATATCACCAATGATGTGAATCCTCCAAAAGGTGTCTGCCACGAGAGAAGCTGCATACGTCCTGCCGGATCACGTCAAACGTTGAAACATCCATGCAGTTCACTTGAGATATGTGTTCTCAAAGTCTTGTCCAATATTCCTATAATGTTGAAAATGTTTGGATGGCCTGATAGTCTTCCCTGCGAAGAACTTCTTGAAGACTGTGGTGACAATTTGAATACTGGACAATCTTGTCCGATGAGGTTTCAGTAAACGTGGAAGCAGATTGGGCCCAAAGCAGGCTTGAAGCAACTGACAGGGTAACTGACTGACAACTGCGACTGGGTGAAATTCACAATCGCTTTTATAACAAACAGAGCCAAAGAACCAGTTATAATCAAAACAACAACAGGACCAGTTAAACCGGTCAAAACTATATAGAGCAGCAACAAACAAAGCTCAACAATTAAATAACTGGGTCCAGCGAAAATAGCCAGTGCAGCAGTAGTAGAGACAAAGGAAAATTTGCATATCAAGGACGCCAGGTGCAGGGGTCAAATCATTTCCCAGAAAAGTGTGGTGAAAGGCAATAGTCACACAATATTATGACATGAGGTCTCTTTTTAACATTTGGCTATGTTAATTTTGAAGAATCCCAAATATATATTTTGTCCCATTGTTTTTTGGCTCACTGTTTGTATTTACATAATCCGTGCATTAAATCTCCAGTGGCTACATGTTCCACTCAGGGATTGATGCAAATAAACCGCGTCCTGTGAGACTATCTAATGATTTATTTACAAAATTCATAAATGGTTGCCCTGATAAGGTGAAAAAGCATGCAGTTGGTAGATCACACCCTGTTTCATGCACGTTTGAACTCCAATGGATTATGTATAAGCGCTTTGATGTTTGCTTCATATTATAGTATGCGCTTTTCGTTACAGGGGTATCACAGTCAACGAAAGTATATGAAGGAGTGGAAGAGGAGGCTATATTTGATGAGGCAATGCAACAGATTACAGTGAATAGCAATTTGCCTTTCAAAAGTATCGATATAATTTATCTTGCACATATTTCAGGTACTTTCATGGCCAGTTGGGCGCCCAATTGAAAGTCACGAGACTCTGCTCTTGACTGTCCATAATTATAACCGCTATTTCAGCAGCAGGTATTTGATATATTTAATATCTGTTATACGAGGGCAGAACGAAAAGTATTGCCTGTTTGCCTGTAACTTTTTTAGTTTTTGACCGATTTTAAAAATTCTTTCACTGAATGAAAGTTCCGTATGTCCAGCACACGGGACAATATTCATTTTTCAATATATAGTCCCCTTTTTTCCCACGCACACGCGCTAAAGATGAACAAGTTTTTTATCTCATCGGCGAAGAAGTCTACTGACTGCAGGTGTGCCTGGGTTTCGCGACTCATGTGTGGCCTGGCTTTGCCGTGTTGCAGGATTGCCTGAAGCCCTGGGCGAACATGGCCCACACAGGCCTGCAGTTCCCTAAGCTCAAGGAACACCTCAAAGGGCAGAGATTCACTGGGGATGATGAGGTCAAGGCAGCAGTTCGCAAGTGGTGACGCGATCAGTCGGTAGTCTTCGTCAACGTGATAAAAAACTTGTTCATCTTTGGCGCGTGTGCATGGGAAAATAGGGGACTATATCGAAAAGTGAATATTGTCCCGTGTGCTGTACATATGGACCTTTCATTCAGTGAAAGAATTTTTAAAATCGGTCAAAAACTAAGCAAGTTACAGGCAAACAGGCATTACTTTTCGTTCTGCCCTAGTATTTCTGGGGAAAAATGTTTTAGAGACATCTCACAATATATGCATATACACCCTATTACAATTGGATATTGAGATCTTGTAGGAGAGAGGATTTAGGATCACGCTTGGCAGACAATTTATATTCGCTATCATACATATCGTTTCTATGTAAAAACTATAATCATTAGCGTTTATGACACCAATAATAGATCTATTTCTGATGCATGATGTCACAATAACCAGCATGTCATATTAGGGTCTGCTATGCCTGGAAAGTAGAAAAATACCTTACATTTCCAAATAACCTGCGTGACTGAATATGAGAAGAGTCTGCTGAATATTTAGATGTTCAAATGGAAATATATCAGGTCATCCCATAACTAATGTCATTTTTTCCCATTGTGCAATTTGGTCTTTTTTATAGTGTATCTATGCATACAGTATATCATGTGACAACCAACTAATCGATATTATATTTTCATATGATGGCTTGAGTTACAAATTCTTTCATCGACTTGCAGGATAATTGGAACCTATGGATTTGTTCTTCAGAGAGTTGTTAATGATGGGCATCTTGAGATATCCGATGATATGGTTGATGGCAACAATATGCCAACCTCTGTAACGTTTTGAAATGTCCACCTTCTCATGGGCATTAGGAAAAAATGCAATAACACGTTGCATCCATTTAAACAGATACACTTAACTCTATCTGTGAGCTATCAAGCCCCAGATGGGTTGACGTCCAGTTGGCAAACAGTAGAAACAGGTGAACATGACTATGAAAATGATCGCAAAGCTCTTCTGGACTTGGAAAGGAATATCGCTAACTTTGAAAGACGATTAAGCGAAAAGCGATATGATCAAGCTAACAACGCCAGCACAACTCCGGTCACATCAGCTGCTAATGGTACCATTCCTTGTCAGCCTTCGAGGGGCAGCATTATCTCTAGAAGGTCACCCGAGAGAAAACGGTACAAACTTCTATCCTTGTTCTCGCTTCATTACAATGCTATATCATGTAATATTCGATAATAGGGGATTTCAATCTCCATTAGTCTGAATAAGTTAATCTTTGTGAAAAGTGTATCCAACTATACATTAATTTAATTAACATGTTGTGGTAAAGTTTGTGTGGGGTTATAGAACTCATTCAAAACTCCACAAATAGGTGATTATTACCGTTCCAGAGACGTGCTTAAACAGTTATAGTGAGCGAGTATTTACTAAATTACTTGTCAGAATTTGCTTCTCCTATAAACATAATTTTTAAACCTCTGTTAAATCTGAAATCCGGCAAATCGAGGTTCTAATGTATATGCTATATGTGCAGTTTGAGTACTAGAAATTATTCTAATGTCTTCATTAATTGTCCTACAGATATATCACTGCGGCTCAATATATTTATCGATATAACAAAGTTGTATTCTTCCTTTTATATATTTTCTATCCATTTTGTTTCACCCTTTTCTATCATGATTGCATGGTCCGTGTTTCTCTTTGATTTATCCACTGTAGTTGTTTCTTTATATTCTAACTGACTGACATTGGCCCTCCTTTTGTTTCCATTTCACACACATTTTCATTTATTGTTCATCGGTGAGTAGCTCTTTTGAACTTACATGGATAAATCCCAAATTATCAAAATTTCTCTCCTGTATCACACTCTCATAAATATAATAATATACTTGTATTACCAATTGTATGACCCTATAAGTTGTTTGAAGACAATAAAGTATGTGTAAATTATCATAACATTTTGCAATATGGTTTCTGTTCAGTAGAGATCCGGTAATACGTTCAAATTATGACAAGTTACACCCTTTTATCTTCGAAAGGTCTTGGAGTGTGCACATATCTGGCGTATTCCAGACTGAGGCATGGTTACCTTATCCGGTTCACGTTTAATTTGGTGGGATATTGATAGTGTCGGGATTGAAAGTGATCGGGATTTTTAACCCATCGGGTTAAAATACATTTACTATTAAATTCTTAATGCATATTGATCATGCACATATTCCTCAATTTAATTCTATTGGAATAGAAGACACTAGTTATACTCGTACCTAGGGATATTGCCAATGTTTAAACAGTTATGTTTTTAACAGAAGATTATCTGTGAAAACTTTGGCTACTCTGATGAAATTGGGAAAGCAACGCCCTCCTGAAGTAGAAGAAAGGATGTCTTTGAAAGATAATGCAGACCATTTTATAGAATATGGTAGGGTTCTCGTATATTTGTGACATTATTATTTCTGATGTGTCTTTTTGAAAGGGTCAATGGCATCTTTCGAAGAACGCTCAAGCATTGGTGGTGAGAGTTTAAATGATGATGGTGAAGCAGGTTCTATTAGTGATGGTGAAAATATTACAGTTCCGCAAACACCTATTATAAGGTTAATTTCATAATTTAAAAAAATGCCCAAAATGTATCTGGGGAATTTTTAACATTTTCTAATATTTCAGAAAACACACATTGCCAACAAGTTCTTTATTGGAGTTTCGAGCTCAAGATTTTCAGGCAAGTATTATTGGTGATAACTGTTAGTCAGTGCATATCCAGCATGCTTCTCATTACACAGTTTTAGTTTCATAATCAATGGGACGATCTAGAACAAAAAACACAGGTCTGCAAATTTACACTTTTTTTTTTTTTTTTCTGCACGATATTAGCTGTTTCTTATGTTTTTTAGTACGCTGAGTTCGAAAATGTTAAGATTTTCCCTCTACCACGTAAGGATTTTTCGCAATTTGGAAATGAAAGTTTATAATATACATATAACACACATAGAAGTTTAGCATCACTTTAATTCAAAAACATATGAGATTAAGGTGAAATTACATATTAATCAAGAAATCATGCATGCAAAATTATATTGTATTGTCAAAGATCAATATAATATCTAATTTTCTTGCCCTGAAAGCTTAATTTCTAACTTTTTCATGCATACTGCATCCGTGTTTTCCTTGATCAGCATCCAGCAGGATGCAGCAATCATATTAACATTCCATCGTCCTTTATACCTCTTCTACAGTTCCTTAATGGCCTGATGACACCTCTCTCCTTGTTCTTGCATCAAGTCTAAAAATATTTTCCGGGAAGTAATCCAGATGCGAGTTCAAAAAGTGGAAATTCGAGCTCATTTAGCGGCCCAATGCTTGAAGGTTCTTCAACATGTTTCAATAATGTTCTTGAAACCACAAAGTTTCTGAAAGAGAATCCTTACGTGATAGAGGGAAACCCTTTACATTTTCGAACTCAGCGTACTAAAAAACATTAGAAATGCCTTTTATTTCAAAGAAAAAAATTCCTATGTTGACCTGTGTAATCAATTAATGTCCTCCTTATTGACATCTATCCTCTTTCACTCGTCACCAAGGGTTCCATTGCTATCTTTTTTCATCATTGTGCAATTCAGAAGTCTGGTTTATATCCAGATTTCCCCTGTGCTTATGTCATGAACAAATTAAATAGTGCTTGACTCTGGTATAGACTTCACAACCAGTAGATCCTTGACTTGCACACTATGTGGAATTAATTTTGTGGGATGTTTACCTTAAGTTATATAAGGATTCATCTAATTGCGTCATATGGGGTGTTTTATTCACAACCAACAATACTATTTGTAGGCTATTATTTATCTTCAGTGCATGACATCGATTATAATTATTTTCCAATTTGTTTGCAATGGTAAATTTAGATATTATATGAATTCAGGTCCTAGGTTATTTACAAAAACTGAATTATATTGTCACTGCAATATCAGTGATACGAACATTTTATTTTATTCACTCAATGTAGTGTTTATTGACAAGACTTTTATATAAATGTGTCGTTATCAAATATTTTAACTGACTTGCGTAAATCCCAACTGCGGCATTAACATATTGTGTTTAGTGATTATCATTTATGATAAACTTTAAAAAAACAATTGTGAAATATTTAGGTTTGCATTACAATCATCGAAGCTCGTCAATTGGCTGGATTAAATATGGATCCTGCAGTGTGTGTTCAAGTGGGCGATCAACGAAAGTATTCCAGTGTACGTGAATCGACAAATTGCCCTTATTATAACGAGGTAAATTGAATATTGTCATTCGTATTCCGTAGTAGATTGCTATTCATTGCGTCTATTTTTCTGTTTTCAGTATTTTGTTTTTGACTTTCAAGTATCTCCTGCGTTACTCTTCGACAAAATAATTACATTGACAGTGAGTAAATATGTATTTTATACTTCGAAAAATATCTTATTAAAATTGTGAATTAATCCATTACAATATGCAAGGCCCAGTGCTATTGTCTTTGGTTCAGAACGAAGTTTAATTTGCCTACTCTTTTCCAGTGAGATATAATTTAAAAGCATGCGGTACTCCTATAACAAATTTGCATGATATTTACGCCCATCCTATGCGTCTTATAGCTCTAGCATATTGCTAGTTCTTCACAGTTATTAATTATACAGGGTGTTTCAAACTTACTGGGACATACTGACAGGGTATATTCTCTGCATGAAAACAAGACGTAAATGTCCTATGAACCCATGCCCGCAA
>WWPM01015553.1:0-13004 GCA_023279145.1 Glomeris maerens | reverse complement strand
CCCCCCCCCCCCCCCCCCGGCGGATCATCGAGACTCTACTGTATGCGTCTTATTTCAATACCATATTTGTGCAATACAGTTGTCCACCCAATACTTTCACTTATCAAATGACGTTTTTCAGGCTTCGCTTATCTGTTATTACGCTTAAATGTCAATCCCCCTACAGGTTACAATTAAATGAAATCCACTATATGCATTCCAGATTAACACGAAAGAAAAAATAAGCACATTCTGTTTTACTTCAAATTTGGGTGTTGGCTCATCTTCAATGTGTTACTGCATTGCTTGTATATTGCTGGAAGCAAAAGGTGGGCAATAAGATTCTGCAACCGAACCAATGAGCTTGAACTACCAATTTAATTACAGTTTTCATTATTTTTTCCTACTAATTGTACTGCACATTTGGGACTAAGATAATATTTATCTTGTTCAACATAAAAAACTGAATAAGATGTTGCATAAGAATCATCATTTCGTTTGCCTTCAATGTGGTCCTTTCCTTGCTAGTGTGTTATACATAAATATCATGACAGATCATTTTTAAGTTCAATTCGTGAATATTTTCTTTGAAAATACTAAGTATTTTCTTTGACATGCAGTGAAAATCAGACTGTTATTTCATGTTTCTTGTATTCTTGTACAAAAGTATTATGTAAAGCTTTTGCAAGAAATAACATAGTTGGTCATTTTCAAAAAATTCATTAGAGCTATAAACCTAAAATGGTTTCCTTTGTTGTAAAATAGTTAATGTGTAGCTCACTATTGTGGTAATCGATGCACAGTGAGTACCTTCTATATGCAAAATGTAATATATAAGCCTATATATTATAAAAAATTCTACATTAGGCAATTCGATTTAATCATGCAGCCAACAAGAAATGGTCACTTAAAATTTTAAAATAAGTTAGGATATTCATTGCAAAAAATGTCGTATTTATTAGCCTTAATGGCTACCAAAATAACTATAATACTAGATCCTAGTGGTTGTTACTGAAAGGTGATTACTTTGCTTTCGATAAATCAGTTATAAATTAATCTTTGTATTCGGCCAGAAGCATGTCAATAGTCTTCTGTTGCACAGGCTCGAGCGTAACGTTGGATGTGAAGTGGGCGAGGTGGGAGGTGTGACAACAGATACGGCTGACCTCTTGGGGCGTGTCTTCGGACGGCTCAGGGGCTCCTCATCAGGATGTATCCTTGCGTGACTCAGAGGCTCCAGTCGGAAGCGTGTTCTTGCGCGGCTCAGGGGCTCTCGGGGGCGTGTCGTCGCTTGACTCAGAGGCTCCACATTGGGGTGTATTCGCATTTGGCTCAGGGACTCCGGTTGGGTGTGTGTCCTCCAATAGCTCAAGGGCTCTTATTGGTACTCCATCTTCTCCAATCGGCTCGATGCTGACGATTGCGTAGGCGTGACTGGTTTGTTGTTTTGGCGCGATGACTGTGTAGCGGCAGACACTGTCGCGGAAGTGCCACTCGCAGTTATCAAAACATGGGATGACCTTATATGTCCTTAAGAAGTCGCATCCAATAAGGATGATGTCGCTGCGGTCCATAATGAGTGCCTCGATGACCACAGGGTGCATTTTGATTAGACACTTGATGACTGCCTTTTCACGGACGATGGTCACTCCATGTAGGGTCATCACACAGTAGCCAGTGATGGTCTTGATGGTGACATCAGGCCCTCAGAGTGCCTATAGTGTGCTACGGCTTATGATGGAAGTAGAAGACCCACTGTCCATCAATATAGTCAGTTTCCAGCCATCTGCTTCGATCTGCGTGAAACTTTGCAACTCAGAAGTTCCGGTGGTGAAGTGGCTGGTGGTGATAGAGGTCTTTGTTGGATGGTCCTTTTTGTACTGGAAACAATCCGGCTTGAGGTGTCTAGGACATTTACAGTAATCACACATCTTCTTATCGAAATCAGGGCTGCGGCCTTTCTTCGGCTTCGTCGATGGTCGAGAAGATTTTGATGAAGTCTTTGATGAAGAATACTTATCCTTTTTAGGGGAATGGTCTTTCTTCGAGAAGTGCGGCTTTCCATGGGATGTGGTTGACTTGCTGCTTCTACCGGCATCTGGCTTGTTGCACCAAGCGGCTGCCTGTAGAACTGCCTCTTCCTCTTTGCCTTGTATCTTCAGCTCAGCATAGGTTGTGACGTCTCTCCGTCGAATATACGGGTAGCAACTTGGGTGTAGGTTCCTGAGGAGTCACTGGGCCGGCTCTTCTTCACCGGGCGGATACTGCATACGGCTGTACATTTCCTGGACGGCGATGGCGAAGTCGGTGACTATTTCGGAAGGCTTCCAGAACCTTGCTCTTATTTCATCACTGAATTGATAATTGTATGTCCAGGGTTGAAATGTCTGTTGCATTTCCCTCTTGAATCCATCCCAGCTCCTGATGGTGTCCCGTTCGGCATGCCACCAATCAAGGGCATTTCCCTCGAGGGTGAGGGCGCCGCTGCGGAGTGTTGACTCATCCACATGTTCTCTGCCGTCTTATGGTCCTCTAACTGTGGGAGGAAGGCAGGGACTCTGGCGGGCTGCTTCCATCATATGTGGCCTTGCACTTTCCAAAGGGCCGATGGCTTCCGCTGGATGGGCTGTCGACGGGGCTCCTGTGGACTGTCTCTCCGGCCGCGTCTGATGGTCATTGCGTTGACTTTGTAGGTCTGCGATGATCCAGGTGAGCATGCGGACGTGTCTCCATCCATGCAGGGTTTTGATGAACGGCTATGGTGGTCCAATGATCGGTGTGACTCGGCTCCTGATGACGAGTAGTTTACAGGAACCGGGTTGGTCAGTACATCTGCTTCATCAGCAAAACGACGAACCGGCTGCGGTGTGCGTCCCTCTGCGGTTTCTCTGACGGTACCTTGGCCCTCGGAGTGTAGAAATCTTTCTTATACGGTGTCCCTGGTGGTGTTTACGCCTTCTGGATGTGCGCTTCCAGACTGTTGTCATACTTGGCCATCGTCGGTGCGGCTTCTCTCGGGCTGCGACGATGATGGTTGGTACTGCGGAGCGATGTGTTGTGGCTCCATGTTTCAGTGACAGTACGGATGTCCAGGTCTTGAGGTACTGTATGACGAACCTTAACCCTTCGTTGGGCGCAACCCCTGGTGGAACAAAATCGGGTGCACCCGGCCTGACAGGCCACCAAATTTATTTGTTTCTCCCGACTCCTGTAATCAATTTTTGTTCAAAAATATGTATGGTAGCCTTCGTTAGGATCTAATGATATGAATTTAAAAACAGGAACGCAAAAGAGCGAGTTCAATGAACAGAATAAATTTTAAACTAAAATAAGGAAAATTGCAAAAGCATTTTCAAAATTTGACGAAAAATGGTTTAAATGACAAAACTTGAAAAAATGGAACACATTTTATCTCATGCAGGACCTTCACTTATTTATTACATAAAAAGATTTTACAGCAACTTGAAAAATCCCCATACAAATAGCATAGTAAAAAATTAATGAAATGCCACAACGCAACCGGGAGCAGTTGGCCTGATAGGCCAGACGGGTGTCCAGCTGGGTGGGGTGAAGGTTTATAGAAGTCTGCGATGGGCCATCTTGACCATGTCCTGAGTCAGGGAATGTTACGGAGGGGCGTCCCGCTTGGCTACAAGGGGAAGGAGTGGCACCAAAAAAATGTGTTTTGCTGGCCTCTCAGGCAAGTTGCGCCCGATGGAGAGTTAAGGTTAGAGATTTGGGACGGGCCACTTTGCTTGTCTAGTGCAGCTGCGCTACTGCTACAACGGCGACAGCGATGTTCACGGGTCTCACAGAGTCCGTCTGCGGTCACGATGTCCCTTCTGAGACGAGGTACTGCAGTCAGGGCACTTGATGGAGCTTACTGGAACTTTTGCGACAGGCGTAGTTTAGATAGATGTGACAATTGCTGAAGTCTTATCTGTTAGAGGGCTTCACGTCGTCCGTCTGCTGCAACTGCATTCAGTATCAGGCTCTCTTGCTTGCTAGTCGCTCAATGGAGGCGGCTGGCTATGGTCTAGTCGCAATTCATAATTTATCCTCGTGGTACGATGGGTCGTCCTCTTGGTTGCGGGGCGAATTCTCCCACAGGCTGCACTACTCCCGTTGCCTCGTAGCAGTGACCTGCGGCAGATGGGCGATCAGCAAAGGTTCTCTTGGCAACACGTCAGTCTGGCTTGGAGATACCCCCGAGGATTGTGATGTCTACAGCTTGCCAATACAAGGGCATCCAGGGAGATTGAGGTCCCCACATAGGAATATGACAAGTCCAAAGATGGCGGTCATCCAGGTGCAGGAGGAGTGACGACATAGGAGAGACGACGGCGCTTCTACCTACTACCCCTTAACAAGTGGTGGACACGTGGTGGTGGCATTCGACGGACAAGTTGCGAACTATACGGTTACATGTATTGAGATACAAGTGTGCGCTTACATACGAGTCGAATGCATCGAACCGTATTTAACTAGCGATCGTTTCCTTGCTATTTCTGTAATTAGTATGTAAGGTTTCGACAGATAATAAACAAGTATTAAATTAAACTCTATGTCAGTTTCAAAATAAAGCCTTTACTCATTAAGACGCTCATATCGCAAAACTTACTTGTTGCGTGGGGGTGGGGGTTTCAAATTGGCTCCTCCTACATTCTTAATGCGCTTATGAAAACATTAAAGGTCGATGAGGCGTGGATATTCAAATACAGCACGAATATACTGTACATCGAATAAACCTGAACATTAACATAAATGTGAAGAAGCTTTAATGCTATATTAGTTCTAGGACGAACCTTCCGGTGATAATAGAGAAAATGGATGGTCTCGCAAAAGGAAAAAAACGAAACTGTCACAGACTGAATTTTTTAGCTTCCAACAAAATACCTACATTAAATTTCAGTCAGTGGCTTGTAGTGCAAGAAAGAGTCAGGATGTGCTAAGGTTCTCAGAAATAATTATTTCCGATTATCTTATTTATGCATATCTCGTGTATCGCTCTTATACTGTATAATTTTAAACTGCATTAGTTAATGCCTATATCTATTGCTGATAATATAATTGGCAATTTTATTGTCAATATGTTACACTTGCTGTTCAATAATATTGGAGGCCTTAGTCAGGGAAAATGAGCAGAATGCAGTAAGAACACCAAATTAACCCAACTAGTAGTGGCAGAATCTGGCCCAAGTACTATTATTTGGATTTCTATTTTATTTATTATACAGCATAGTATATAAAACGATTTGAAATCTTCGGAGCTTTATTCATTCTAATACATCGAAGTATTATACGTATAACAATAGGATTTCGTAATAACGAACTTCTAATTTCTTCTCACGAATTTCCTGCTGATTGCGATGTGCATTAAATTGAAAGCGATACTTAAACACACGTGGAATATCAAGGAACTATATAATACCATTTTTTTAGATTTGCGAGTGCCACCCTGAAGACTATCATTAATAGTTCCAAGAATTTATGACTGCAATAGCCCTGGTTATTGACGTTCTTGCTGAAGTTGCTTGCACTGCACTGCAGGCAGAGCATATACATTATAACATCTTATTCGTAAATAACTAAAAAAATCTATGAAATTCTGGGTTTGAAGTACGTAGTTTCATAAGGTTTCGGTGGTGTAGTTTTCATGAGACGTAATAATCATAAATGAACCATAACACGCTAAATCTCTCATCCATCATTGAACTCTTGCTTTGTATTGCAGTGAACGCAACCGCGAAGGAAGTTTCCCATGTATGATACAATATCCGGTTAGGTGCCAATGTTACGAAAACAAGATTTCGATATTCGATATTGCCTTCATCGCTTCCTGTCGGTGCACTTCAACTGCTCTTTTCTAGCAGCCTCAATTATAAATGAAAGAGAAAGTCGAAGCCAAATTCGGTAGGAGTCAATTTTGCAAATAGATTAATAAATAAATCGGTTATATACGTAATTTTGGTACTGCTGTACTGTCAGAACTTCACGAAACATGTCACGAAAGTCGAATTTTGAACATAATTTAACAGAGACCTCGGCCGGATTTCACTTCATTAAAGAAATGTCACACAGGTGATTTTTTTAAATTGACCCTTTGAATCTACAGGCTTCCACAACAGCCATATTAAGACAAAATGTATGCATTATCAAAAGATAAACATAATTCAAAACTTCCTTTTGATTTTACTTTCAAATAAGTATTACTATATAAAAACTTAGCACATTTTGCAAACTGTTACTATTAGAAAGTGGTCTGAAAATGCCAGTGTTACAGAAAAACATAAACAAGGACTAGTTTGTAACTTTGGCAGCTGATTGCGCTTGCCCGATATTCACTAATGCGAGATAATTATAATTTTACTCGCTGTACAATTTTGGAATTACATATCGCCAGCAAAGATTAATATTTCTTCATAAACAGGATGATTGATCAGCGCCTCTGCGATGTGGATCATAGACATCCCTAGAGATACCCTTCCAATACCGGAAGTTTCATGCGAGCATGGTACTTATCATTAATTAGAGTCCGAAATTTCCATCGTAATTGATGACATCATAAACCCGATGGATTGCACGACGCAAAATTATGAGTTTTGTGACCTAACATCATTTTCAGTTGATTTTAGCCATGTTGGCAATAAAAGATACCAGAATTTATTTAAACTGCTTGGGGTATTCAGGGTGCACAAAAAGTCTTGCCCGTTTGGAAATAACGTTGACAGTCATCATGATTCCCTAACAAAAATTGTTGGCTGTCACATGCATGTCACATGCCTGCAATGTGCATACTTGCATGAATAAAGCTGCAAGTGAAACATTCACAACTTTATTGCAGCTGTATTGCATACCTGCAATACCTGCAATACCGTAACAAAAAAATTTGTTACGGTTCTAGGTGATGGTAAAGTAGGTATATATGCTGTTCAGAAATGTAACGTTTTAATCACAACCTTTGCGCTAAATGAAATGTTCACAACACGTGCACAACAAGTACACACACTGTTTACATTTTCTCGGGTGACATCCGTTTCACTGCATGGCTTTGAGAGGTCTGCAATGCATTTAAATATGCTAAATGCCACAAACAACCTGGCCATAAATGCTTGTTTATTTGCCGATTTCAAATCTGTCTTCGTCAAAATGTTCAGAATATTGTTGGAAATATTTCCTAAATTGAAACTATGCCCCTATCGGCAAAGCTTACTAACCTAGTTTTTGAATGACCTTGAAGGCGGGCATCAAAACCTCATTTCCCCCAGTGTGTAGTCCAACTTTGCTCATACTCATAAATCACATAGAATCATCACGGTCAACGTTATTTCCAAACAGGCAAGATTTTTTTACATCCTGCATATTAGACACAGGAATAGTTTAATTTGTTTAGCAGCTGCTCATGATCGCTGGAAATTCAACATAATCCTGCATAATCACCTGACAATTTTTTTTAATATTCAAATGATGTTATTGCGAATGTTTTGTTTAATTCGCAATTTAAACGTGCACTACAGTTTCCATAAATTATAATGTTATATTTTATTTCTCAAATAATGAAGTCAAATCATCCTCATGTATGGGTATAGTAGTAATTGTAGTAATTGCGTTTTAATATTTTGGCATAATTGGTATAATTTGTGAAAACCATTTTCAGTATATCTTTGTGTAACTTTCCTCTTACATATGTACTTACAAATTTTAATGTCTAAACTATAGCTTACGGAAGATCAAGACTTAACGCATTAGTTACCCTAATTGCAGATAATGTCTGTTGTAACCTTTACCTTGGATTTCTGATACAGTTTATATTTTTTGGTATTATGACAAATTCTTTTGTAGGAAATATTTTTTCATATACATTTTCGATGTTTGGGAAATCATAGCAAGTATTTATAGTAAAATTAAATAATGTAATAAATAAATCAATTCACATTTTGTTTTAATTGGGATTTAAAATGCACCAGTTGTGAGAAACATATTACTTGTTTGCTCGCGTATTAACGGCTAAATAATGATGTAAGGCGACACACAGACAGTTTAACCAACTGATTCCCACTATTTGATTATATTACGTATTATACAACAAATTCATGTAAAAATTATAAATTTGGAAAACCCTCATAAAAAATCCTACATTCACCATACTTTTTCCCCATCTCCAGAATCATAGCAACTTTCCGACCAGACTAATTTCCGGTCCAGCAGAGATTTTCATACGAAATTGCCATCTTCATTTGCAACTGTGGCGGTTGGTTTTCCTAAAATTTTCTGTCGCACATACCTTGTCCTGCCGATGACGAACACAGCCCAAAAGAAATTAGCGACATTGGTCGAGCCGTTCTGAAGTGATAATGTGACATACTGTACGTGGGGCAAATGATATTTATATATGTCTATAGAGATGAAGCACCGATATTCATTGCTCGCCTTAAACGATTAAATTTGTTCTTGCATGACAAATAAGATGGCCTAATGTCGAACTACACAGTATATCGATATACTGTACATTATACGTTTCCATCGAGTCAAGCTATTCCGGTGCAAAAGACTTCTTTGTCACCCTGCATGTATACATGATTCCGAAACTGCTGGTAGGTTTGGAAATCCAATCAGGATGCGATTGAACGTGAGATGTCACCTTGGTCACATGGATGGGATTGCACGGCCGAAAGAAAATCCAGAATTTGGTCAAGAGAACTTGACAGGCACAATGCGATTCCGAAAAGGCATCTGCATGGACCCGTGAAAACCCCTAGAGATTTACTCCTATCTCTGAATTGATTACACAACGCTAAATCTTATGAGAATCCGAATAGCATACGTAGAATGCACAACCAGTTCAAAAAAATATACAGAAAACTAAGTTCTGATCTATCAATAATTCACTTTTACATTTCAAAATTTATGTAATCACTAAAACTCTTCCAAGACTTGTTGTTTTAATGTATTGCAATTTCCAAAGGAAATTTTGGATTTATGAGGTCTTACTTGGAAAAAATTTAATGTTTAGCACAAATCGATGCAGCAGGCACATAAAATGTACTGGGCAAGCTTAACTACGTATTTAAATTACGTCATACATATTCGACACATGACGTACCACAAAGTAATGATAAAACCTCAATTATTGGAGGATTACCAAAAATCCCTGTGCTAAATTAACAAATCTCACATTTATGCCCATTGTATTTGCATGTAACCGGGGCATACTGATATAGTACTGTATAGTTTCGGTAAAACTGCTAATCTTTGTAATGTGATGCATTAACGTAAAAATATTATGATTATTCAAAGAGTGTAACTCATGCATGACTGTAAGTGAAAATATCAGTGTTCGCGAAAATTCTGTAAAATATTGAAATAGCAGCTACAAAGAAATATATTTTTTAACATTTTCTTATATTTGGTGCATTGAAGGAGATGGAAGCGAAAAAGTTCTACGACTTGACTCCCCAGAATTCACTGGAAGAGTAAGTAATCTGTAAGTACGCTTAGAAGAAGAAACATCAAGCCTCCTTCATCTTGGCTTGGTCAATAAAATCAAACAACCCCGGGGACCAAATCAGCAGAGGTTCTTCCTTACCTATCGCATTGCCATTGTGTACCTATTTAGTGTTTGCTTTAGCTTCTCCCTTCACCAAACATTATCTGCTAAAGCACTCGAATCTCGTGATGTCGATGGGAATACCACGGCAGTGTACACAGCCCACGCATTCTGAAATTTAAAGTATTAGGCCACAGTAGCTGGTATCCACTTTCTACATTGTTATCAACAAACGACTGATTTTCACAATGTTAATAAAGTAAACTAATCCTTATATACAACATGATTTACTTTAAAGTACTGATAAATGGTTACTTGAATTAGTATGTAACTACAGCGCAGCTTGCTCATAAGACAAGTCACTAATATCATTCAAGTGTGCACCATTTTTTGACCAATACTGCTTAAGTGACTTGGAAACTTTAAGCAACTGAGCTCTTCACAAAAAAGTGAAAGTAAATTACTTTGTGTACTACGAAACGCATGTCTGCAAATTGTGCTGTATGATGGAAAAAATGTTTACTCATTTCAGAACATTGTAATTAATAGAATAGATTCGAGGAAAAAATTTATCATTCGTAACAACATACACTATGTAGCCTACCAACAAAAAATCGGCTATCGATCCGCCTCAAGCTGATGAATAAAAAAACACATGGCATGTGGAGTGTATATTGCAAAATATTCATTCACGCAAAAGGAAACTGAGCGACTTCTCTGAAAGCGCACAATTCGGGAATACAATTCAATAATTCGACGTAGCCGAAAATAAAAGCCTCCTCCGTCCTTAATTTAAACCCATCCATTAATATTCATTGCCTGCAAATGGTTCTAAATTGGAAACGTATATCATGCATCAACAAATACTCTTTAATAAAATGTTGTGAAATTACTTCATTCCCAAGTATTGCACAGGTCAATTGAACTTGTTAAAATCGTCAAACCCTGTGTCCCACTCATGAATATGTTCATACATTTTCCATACTGAAAGAAACGTTCTCAATTTAAAAACTAAAACTGCACTAAATTACAATTTAATAAATCGTGGTGGCCAAATTTAAATATCGATTCTTAATTTCATTATTACATCCACGTAGACTCGTATTATTAGCGCAGGCTCTGGCATTGAAAAACTAATGTCAAATTTCCCCTGAGAAACAAGTGATAAATAGTAGTTTTTTTTTACCTAGTGACATAAAAAGTATGCCCCTTCAATATACGTTGTTACTCTCAAAGACTATTATTAGCAAAACAACGTTTAAATATAAACCTCAAAATTCAAACATATTTCGCGGGCGAAACTCAGATACTTCACTGAACCAATCTATGGTGTACCTTGAAAAATCGAAATCGCAATATTATATCCCTATATTCAAATTATAACCGATATATGATATACAAAATGTTTCACACAACTGTCATATTCGGTTTTCTCTTGATTTAGTAACGAATTTTAGTAAAAGTTATTTTCATTTTTTTCATAATATCTATCCGTATTAGTATAGGGCCGGTTCTTCGAATTTTCTGATTAATACAATAGGGAGATTAAATAGCATGTAAACGTCAACGTGTATGGATGACGTAGGCACTGATGTCACTAGAGAGAGCAAGTAGGACATCGGTGCCTATACGTCCCTTCAAAATGAAACGCGATTAAATTAGCAACGTTATGTGCTATTTAATCTCCCTAAATATTTGATTATCAACACAAATACTGGCTTTTGTGGAGTTTCAATATTAAATTGGGGTGGAATCCTCAGTGGTCTGCCTATATAAAATTTCTGTTCCAGGGCCATGACCTTACAGTAGAATATTATTCTGCTGTTCAAATTTTCGGGATAATTTGTTGAAATAATTATAGTAATCCTCTATTTATAGAATAACGTTAATCCATTCACGCCCACAATGTAAATTCCGAAATTGCGTATAATTAGAACAATAATCGCCACATTTTGCTTTCCCTAAAAAAACTGGGCACTACTTCCATTCCAGTTTCTAAATTTATTATGAACATGTATTATTAGTCACGCGAATTACCATGAAGGAATTGTTTTTGCTCCAAGTGAGAAATTCTGAGAAGCCCAATCCTTATTATTAAAAGCGTTATTTCCTAGAATCCATACATACAGTGCTTTATCTGCATGTCATTAAGAAAAGATTCTTGCCCTCATGGAACAGCAGATAACTTATCGATTATGAGTCTATTAATACAGTCATGGTTTAAAATACATGTACAATGGAATCTCCAAATCAGACCCACAAAATGGATGAATTTCGCAGGATCTTGTAACGAGTTTCCACTGTAATGCACTGTTGTTAGCCATTGTAAATATAGCGCCATTTGATGAACTGATCCCCAGCATGAGACAATTGAACAATACCAGTCTTGACATTACATAAGGAATTACTAAATACAAAGCACTAAAGCTGCTTTCAAGTTTGTACTCTGGGCGTTGAAGTGTAAGACGAGACATTTGACCAATGAGTTGTTTCTCACCATCACATACCGTAAATCCTCGATAATAAGCCCGGGCTTATTTTTTTTTTTTATTTTTGACCAGGCTAATTTACGAGACCGGCTTATTCTCGAGGATTTACGGTATATTCCCTCGTTCGTCAAATGAAATTGGGCGTATTCGGCAATTCATACTGTCTGTCTGGGTCGCCAGAGTGTGTGACGTCATCTCTGATCCCGTCTCTGTGCATGTCTGGCGCCCAATTTATCTGGTTTGCCGACCACAAATCTCTGTATTCAATTATTCAAAATGGCGGCTTACGCATCATGCAGTTGTGATGGCATATGTTGCGACCCTTTATACTGGACCGAACATTCCATGGTGGCCGCCATCTTGTTGTCGGAGGAGCCAGGCAAGAAATTTGTGTCTGACACGGCAGTCAGAGAAAATGACATCATCACTCAGACATCTGTTTTGCCGAAAAAAAAACCTGTTTTGATCTCTGAGGCCCACATGGATTGCCGAACAACTTCTCGGGCCAAAGCTCAAGATATCTGGCGACCCAGACCGACAGGTATGAATTACTGAATACGCCCATTGTCTGAATTATTATCTGAAATTTAGTCATTCAAACTCTCTCCCCTTGATCGCCTTGGTCCAAATATTAGTGTACTACGTTCTTTCCATGGTAGGTTGTATTAACTAATGATTAATAAACTGCGGTCGAGGGATGGGTAGAGAAAATCTAAATAGATTTTGTGATTTTTGCTAAGAAAATTGGATAAATACTTGTATACCTACCAGGTTTCAAACTGGATAAAATTTGACCTCGTTTCTAATTTCTACCGAAAAATTCGCATAACTAAGATCAAACTACAGTCTTAGGGGGGTTTGGCCATCACCTGGGACTCTCGGACATTGAATTATGAGGAATAATTCAACTGAAATTGTGACGTACTGATACTGCCTTCTATGGGGTCAAGGTGAGACTATAAATCCAACACCTGCACTTCATTTTAACT
>WWPM01015552.1:0-11923 GCA_023279145.1 Glomeris maerens | reverse complement strand
TGGAAGAGCTTTGGCGCGGAGCATTGTCTCCTGCAGGTGGCGCTGTCATTTGTATTCTAATACATGGAGCAACTTTTCCGCTTTTTTACCCTTATAATGAAGTCAAAGACATGATATAAAAATTTATTAAAATACTGTCAATATTTAGCTATTAAACTCATGTAGCAGAATTTGCAAATTCCTGTTGGTTATTTTGTAATAAATTTTCAAAGTTATTAATTGATAGAAAAGTTTCAGCAAAATTGCTGGAAATGTACACATGTTATTTATCATCCGATTTTCTTGATTCAAGTTTGTTTTGTGCCATAACTGACCATGCCCGGCACAATTCTGGCATCAAACGTTATGTAAAACCGTTTTTAAAAAAAAAACTAAAACTTCATTGCCAGCTTTTTCTTAATCCAATTAGCACCCCTGTCTCCCTACAAATTGATAATTGCTGTGATTATAGAGGGGCGCACTGTAGTCGGAGGGTCAAGAAAATTTGTCCACCTGGACTTCAGGTGTATTGTGAAACCGATTTAGTTTGCACAGTGGAGGATATTTTTCACCAAATAAATTATCTTTGCCTTTTTGTAAACTTCCCAGAGTTTTATTCAGGCCTCAATTATTGAATCTCAAATACATTTTCTGCTTTAAAAACTGCTTTACATGTAGAATCTTGAAATTAATTCAGACAATAAAACACTAATTTGAGTGAGCCCACAAATTGTTATCAAGACAAATTGTTGTTATAATAAGCAGGCCTGAATAAAAAGTTTTTGGAACTTTACAAAAATGGCAAATACGAATTTATTTGGAGGGACTCTGCAAACTTATAAAATACAATCACAAATATAGCTTCCCTATACCAGAAGTCCAGGTGGTCAAATTTTCTTGACCCTCCGACTACAGTGCACCCCTCTATAATCACAGAAATTATCAATTTGTAGGGAGACAGGGTGCTAATTGGATTAAGAAAAAGCTGGCAATGAATTTTTAGTTTTCTTTAAAAACGGTTTTACATAACGTTTGATGCCAGAATTGTGCCGGGCATGGTCAGTTATGGCAGAAAACAAACTTGAATCAAGAAAATCGGATGATAAATAACATGTGTACATTTCCAGCAATTTTGCTGAAACTTTTCTATCAATTAAAAACTTTGAAAATATATTACAAAATAACCAACAGGAATTTGGAAATTCTGCTACATGAGTTTAATAGCTAAATATTGATAGTTTTTTAATAAATTTTTATATCATGTCTTTGACTTCATTTTTAGGGTAAAAAAGTGGAACAATATTGCAGCATTTCAACTGCTCACAGTTTGAAAACGGCAGCACAGACAAATTTGAAAATTTGCAGGAAGCTTCCACATTAGGCGGAATACATTACTTGCAAATTTCATAAAAATTAAAAATATAAAAAATTACCATGTTAGGTCACCTTTAAGAATTGCAATTTCTTAAAAACTGCACCATTTCTAAAAACAAAAATACCTTTTTCATTAGAATTTTGTGCCAAATTTGAATCTGCACTCAGAAATTAAATAAAGTCATTAATTAAAAACTATTCACAAGCGACTGGAAACAATTGGCAGCAATTAAGGGATTAACTGAGGGGCCAGTATTCCCCCTAGAACCCCTCTGTGCAGTCAAGGCCGCAATCAACCCCTCTATATTTTTAATCCACAGCTAGGCAGGGCTCTAGGCTAAATTCACAAATACAACTGTGCATTTCAATGTGTACAAATCAAAACAGCTCATTCCAAAAATTGGGAAAATTACAAAATAGTATATAATTCCCACAATAAAATTGAAAAATCCAGCGAAAAAAATGAATGGTAATTTTTCGAACTTCTTTTCAATTTTATTATTTTGGAAATCAATGAAATATTCGTTTTGTACTTTTCTAATTTTGTCATTGTTTCCTGGTTGTTTGATTTCGAGCCACATTTTGAATTCATTTTTTTAAATTGCAGACGCTTACAAATGCACAATTTTTCTAAGTTTCATTTTGAATACATTTTTCCCAAGGAAACTATAAAAAAATATTGTATTTACTTGATAACCTTTGTGGTATTGCATATGCTACATGCGTACTGAAATATATTTGTAACAAGTAATGAGAAATATGCCCACAACATTTCACAAAATTGATGAAAATTGCAGGAAATAATAATAGCAACATTTTCATATTTTGAGGCCAACATGTGCATGAAACAAAAATAAACAGCAGAAAAACTTGTAAACTCCTTGCCAAAACACTGCAAAGTTGTCATCAAGTCAGAAGGAATACCCCACACAATATTTATAATGCTACTTGTGCAGTTGCTATTTGTATTTCTTGGGAATTTTTGTCAATATTGTGAAATTTTATTAATTTCAAAAAATCATTGCAATTCCGAAGAAATTTCACAAATAAAAATTCCGCCTTTTCACTGAGTTTTTAAATTTATTATGGGAATTCTATACAAGTTTATGGTTATTTCTCATTTTTTGGAAGGAACAAATTTTTAAAATTGCAATCGCAACTCCTTGACTTTTTAAATTTTCCTTAGGAAATTGAAAGAAATATTGTATTTATTTGAAAATCTTTGATTTTATTGCATCCTACATGTGTTGTGGTATAAATATTTGTAACAAGTAATGGGGAATAGGCCTGCAACATTTCAAAATATCGACAAAAATTCACAAGAAATAAAAATAACAACTGCACAAGTAACATTATCAATATGTTGTGGAGTATCCTTCTGATAACTATGCAATGTTTTGGCAAGGCGTTTACAAGTTTTTGTACCATTTATTTTTGTTTCATGCACATGTTGGCCTCAAAATATGAAAATGTTGCTATTATTATTTCTTGCAATTTTCATCAATTTTGTGAAATGTTGTGGGCATATTTCTTATTACTTGTTACAAATATATTCAAGTGCACATGTAGGACGCAATACCACCAAAGGTTTTCAAATAAATACACTATTTTTTCCAATTTCCTTGGGAAAAATTTATTCAAAATGAAACTTAAAAAAATAATTAAAATTGCAAGAAATGGTTTACTAAACCAAGAACATAATAAGTAGTAATTTCTTACCTTGAACAGGATTCTACTGGAAAAGCCAAGTGAAAAGTTGTTGAAAGCTGTAGAGAATATTCTCTGCCAAAGCTAATCCTTGCTGCCAAACCTAAAAAATTGCTGCCAAAGGTTTATAGAATAGAGCTGCCTTCCACCAGGAAATCAAAACTATTCTGAAGATTCTGAAAACTGCAGGTGCCTGAAGGAGGGGAGAATCGGAGATTTGAACCTTTTGTCCGAGATTGGGGGGGAGGGAGTGGGGGGGAGGGTGAAGAAGAAATTCACATTTTTCCCACCAGAGTTCCCCCAATGCAGTGCCCCTAAAACGGTGCTGAGCTCTCAGCAATGGGCCCTATGGCAGTTGCATACTCTAACCTAATTCATCTACTCTTGGCGGCGGTAAACCTTACATGTAAAAGCGCTAATAACTCGAGAACGGAACGGTATTCGCGTACGGACTATAGAACATGAAAATGTTAAGCGTTGCGAGATACGTATTTTAAGACCGTGTGCGGAGTTATATAAAATACTTGAACGTTTCGACACAATTAGATGTAGCCTTTCGGTGGTAGAAACACAAGTGCAGCCCGAAAATAGGGAAATAAATCGGGACCGTAACAATATATCAGTGAAGGCTCTTGGTAAAGGTCATTCAAGAGTATGCAATGAAGCGTGGTGTTGAAGGACATGAGTTATACCTTGTATGCAGACTTAAATAGCTTGTCGCACTAATTTCGGTATGTCATATTTGTTCCTTTGTTTTAAACATTGAGCCAGACAAAATGAGTGTGGGTAAAAAAAAATATCAGGTTGTAGAACGGTTTGCCCAATCCTCCTCATAAAATTATATATAAATTATATAGCTCAGCAGATGAGCGAAATAACACTTAATATGAAGAAAATGTGAATGGTGTGTGTTGTGTATGCACAATAACCACTATTTATTTCCTTAGTAAGGAATACAACTGAACGAATAGTAATAACTGAGTAATAACAAGGAGTGGTAGTGTCAACCGCTCAAGCAGCAATAGTATTGGCCAGTGGGGTTTAGCGCCTCACAATGTACAGCAAAAAGGTGGTCATTAATTAGACATGTAACTAGCATGTGACAGGTTGCGAAATCAACAATAAAAAAGCTAAGTGACTTGCACAATACTATCATAGTTAACAAACGAACCCCCCGAAAATATAGTTCTTCGACTAGACGGGCAATTTTTGGTCTCGCCTAGGGAGTTGCTTAGATGAAGATGGTAAGGATACCGCATCCGGGGGCTCGGCGATCAGCTTCTAAGGCACAGGCTCCACGAGGTCAGGTTGAGGGTTAGTTCCATTTCCATCGATCGCATCTGGCACCGCTGGTTTAGAAGGGAGGATAGGCCACTGGAATTGATCCTTGGCGTTCTCAAGGAACGTCTCTCATCTCCTCATTTGATTCACATGACAACACCAGGTTTGACCAGGTGCAGCAAGGACTTGATAAGTTAACAAGCCAGTTACAAAAGTTACAGATGCCTCGACCCAATATGCCGAACCGCCCCAGCCTTTGACATTGACCAAGTCGCCCATACTAAAAAAATTCAAGCACGGGTTTGCCATTGCTTGATGTTGTTGATCCTTAGAAACTCCCTCTCATTTTCTTGATAATTCCGGATAGAGAAGATCCCAATGGGTTCAAAGACATCTTTGGAAAAGCAGTTCCGCAGGAAAACTACCTATAGTTTTTCCTTAGGTTCATAGGTTAGGAAAACAAAATACAGACCAGACAAAGTTTGCAATTGTCGGTAACAATACGATGCAACACCTCTTTAGCAGTTTGAACTATATGTTGAGCCTGGCCATTCGAAGCAGGGTGGGTTGGAGCAATTGACAAATGGTGAATACCATTTACCTCAGTAAACTGTTGATATTCCCACGAAGTAAACAACATTGCATTGTCCACAGCAATTAGGTCCAGAATACCACGAGGGCAAAAAGGACCCACAAAGCGTCAATAATGGAAGCTGGACTGGTAGCAACCATTTTGAGTAAGAGTCGACAACAATCAAGACAATTTTTCACACAAATGATACAGCGTGATCAAGGTGTAAGCTTGACCATGGATGAGAAGTATGGAACCAAGGAATAAGCGGGGCATTATTTGGAGCATGCCTGCATCGATCCCTGGCCACCAGACGAAACTTCTGGTGAGACTCTTCGTCCGTACTATGCCTTGGTGCGAGTCATGACGGGTATTGAGGATGAACTGTCTAGCCTCTTGAGGGATAGCGACACGATACCCCCAAAGGAGACATGTCTTATAGGTTGATGGTTCATTTTTACAACAAGATAGGGAATAAAGTTTTCATCGATGCTAGTTGTTGGCAACCCTCGAGTGACCAATTGCAGTACTTGAGGAAGATCAGGATCTTTCTGTCATGTTAGTAATATCTGATGCTATGAATGGCGGCGAATCCAGAGCTTCCAGAAGCAATACCCTAGCCAGGCTTTTCAAACTATCTTCTTGCTGATTGCCTGCTAGCAGTCCCAGATGCGGTTTATGATCCGTATGTATGCGAACATTTTGGCTGTAGTGGTAATTATGAAACTTGGAGATGGCAGCCACAATAGCAAAGGCTTCCTTATCAATCTGAGCGTAATTCCGCTCATACTTGGATAATGTTCTTGAAAAGTACGCAACAGAAGCCTCCTTTGCATTAGCTTAAACATGGCCAAGAATCGCTCCAACATCTTAAGCAGAGGCATCACACGTCAAGATAATAGGCCAACTTGGGTCAAACTGAACTAGCAGGCTATTGAATGTTAGCAACTGCTTCACTTTCAGAAAACTCTGGGCATATCACTGCTTCCAGTTCCAAGTGGCATTCTTGTTCAGAAGACGATTGTAGGAGTTTAAAAGCAAAAGTAAGACCATAATTCTTCTTTGCACTTTGGTTCTGGTGCTTATTGAATATCCTTTACCTTGACGGGTGTAGGTCATTTGCAGCTAAATTCAATTATCAGCCAATCGTTGAAGAACAGCTTTCAACCTCAGAATACTTTCCTTTTCGGTGGGCGCTAGAATTTATATATAATCGAAGAAAGGATTCGTTTCGGGTAGTCTCTTGAGTATGGGCTTCATAAAACTTTGAAAAATTTCCGGAACTGTGGCAACACCATATTGGAGTCGATTGCACTGGAATGGTCCACGGTGGGTGACAATAGTGTGTAACTTTGCTGCAGCATCACCAACCCGCAACTGGTTGTAAGCGTGCCGCAAACCTAGCTTGTGGAAAATCCTTCCTCCTGCCAAATATGCAAGATGGGTAATGGACGGCACTGGATATGCTTCACACACGAGGACCCCATTAAGAGTACTCTTGTAATCACAACAAATGCGTAGTTCACCATTCTTTTTGAAGACATGCACAGTAGGCATTCCCCATTCTGTGTACTCCACTAGAGACAGGACCCCATCCTTAACCAGGCGGTCCAATTCTTTATCAACAAAAAGGCCGTAGAGCTATGGGTGTGCGAGTGCAGCACAGCTCAGCAGTGTAGCGCTGCCTGCTAGCACTTTCTACTAGACATTGTAGTATCATCATGTCGATATCAATATGTATCATATCGGTCGGAGTGTATCGATGTTAAAGACCACTCAGAAAGCAGATAGCAAGTGACTGCCTCTCAACCAACACCCATAACAGTACAGCTGGCGATGAGGATTCAGGGTTCCTATTACATAGTGCAGTGTTGCGTCGTGTCCCGGTTCTCTTAGTGGAAGCAGCGCTGTGTTGGCTGACAGGTGTGTAAGCAATTGTATTTATTCTCGTGGTGTGTGAGTTTTCCTCCTAACGGTGGGGTCGATAACGGCTAGTAGACTGCGACGTCCCCATAGTAACGTAGATCCACAGTGGCCGGGCGCTCCTCAAGTCCTCTTGGCGTCGGGAAGACTGGCCGCTGATGGTACTTCTCGAGGAGAACGAACAGGTCGTGCAGCTTGTGGAGCGTCGGGGTCCTTGATGACCGCTGCGTTGCGACATCCAGAGTAGCGCGGCTGGAAGGCGATGGTCCTCGATGCGTGGTCCTGGTGGTTCCTGGAAGATGTGTCGACTCGCTGCTCGGAGATCTCGGACGTGTCCTGCGGGAGGATTGCTGCGTCGTCGCTGATGCTCGGTGAGTTTGACGTCGATCCCTTGAAGTCCGTGTTCTGCTTCCGAAGGTCAGGGTTACGGGCTTATTCAAGTCAAGGGAGTAATTGCTACCACAAGCCGAGTTACTGGCTTTTATTTCCCAAGACAGGGTTCGAGCAAAGAATGGATAACATACAGTATTTGTTCACCTTATTTTATTCAAACTATAGGCGGTGCCCTGTAGAGGCTTGTACTGCTGCACTAGGCACCTGCTCAACTGATTTTAGTACAGTTGAGGCCCTGTATTTATATGGAAACAATACAAAGGACTAGGCGGGGCTAAACGGATTAACAAAGGTATTCCTATCTCTTTGCAGGTGTTTAGCCCGGGGCGGAGGCGACATGGATCCCGTGGTGGTGACCTGAGGAGTCTTGGCTTGTCGGAGCGCCCTCGGTGGCGTATGCGAAGGTTACAAAGAAGTCCAGCTGATTTGGGCCTAACCAAGCGCCACTATGCATGTGTGGTGAAAAGTTGAACCACCATGTGTGGACTTAAAACTAAGATAGTTCGTTAGTTTTAAGTTGACATATCGTTTTAGTTCGTTAAATCGATACTTTAGATATGTTAGATCGCGTCTTGATACATTTGTATATTGATTGAATTCCACGTAAGTGTAACACAAAAATTATGCGTCCGCAATGACTTTAAAAGCTAATTCCTTGTGTGCTATAGCTTGGATTTTCTTGCCGTTTAACTTTTATAAAACTAGGATAGCCATAGAAATCATATTGACTTGAAAAAAGAACTTTAACAGCGGATTTGATATTTAATAAGCATACACCAAGGTCGCATTTCATGGTGAAATTGAGGTGCGTCAGCAACACACACTTTGAAAATAAATATTGTTTAATTGGTTATGGTAAATAAATTTTGAGCTTTTTTATCTCAAATTTCATAGTCTCCCAGACATATTGGCAAAAAAAAAATTAAAATATCACAAAACACATAATAAATATATATTTAAATAAAGAATTTAACGATGCAAATTTGTGCGTCAGCAACATGGAATTGCCCATTGGTAAAGACATATTAAACGTGTTTGAAACGAAACAACATGTTCGGCGATTTTTTAGGCTTACGGTTAAGCCTATGTAATAGGTGCGCGGTTTTACTATTAGTCGTGACGCGGCGCGGAGGCGTGGCTGGAGCGATCCTGTTGGCTGCTGTAACCGTACATGTAAAAGCGCTGATAACTCGAGAACGGTAAAGTATTCGCGTACGGACTATAGAACATGACAATGCTTAGCGCAGCGAGATACGTATTTAGAGACCGAGATCGAAGTTATATAAAATAGTTGAATGTTCGGCACATATAGTTGTAGCCTTTCGGTGGTAGAGACACAAGTGCGGCCCGAAAATAAGGAAAAAAATCGGGACCGTCACAGTGTTGAACTTTCAGTTGATATCCAACAGTTGTGGGCAAGTACGAGATTTCAACTGTTAATCCATTACTTCAAGTGCCAAGCAAACGAAACAAGAAGACACAGTCTGTCTCTTTCTACTATCAAAGTGGTCATACTAGTTCAGTGATCTGTCGACCCAAGGTCAACCATGAGGGGGAATGAATAAGTTTCAACAGTCCTAATGAACAAAGAAACTACTTCAGAACAACAGCTGAACAAAGTAAACAACTTTTTGAAGTTTACTGGTTACAAGTCCTTTCCCATCAGCATGGATTTGTCCACTACACAATTCCCCCCTCTGGCACCCTTTGATGTGTCTTCTGATGCTTCTTCGCTTAGCCAACAATAACAGTGCTGGCTACAGCGGTTCAAGAATTATATTATTGTTGCGGATATTAAAGATAGTGCCAGGAATCAAGTGGGGGAGACCGGGGCGAGTTGATGCATTGTTATATTTTTCCAAATTGAAGAACAGGACATAACTTTCAGGTCATTTTCATACATGTGTTTGAATTTTGAAAGTTTTAGGTTAGCTAAAAAAAAATTTTTACAAACACCAAATCTGCATCAACTCGCCCCGTCCTTGGGGCGAGTTGATGCACACAGTTCAGAGGCTTAAAACGCAATAAATTGCAGGGGAACACAAATTTCTTGATTAATTTTCCCTCTCTTTGTTTTACACTTGTAGTTCCTCATTGTTCTGGGGGAAAACAAACAAACAAAAACATCATTAACATTGTTACTATTATTTATTACACTGGTCAACAAAATAATATCTTTAAAAAGCATCAGAAATGAAATCACTTGTTTCTAAATTAATTTTTTGCGCTGATTTCTAATCCACTTTTAGTTTTTTTCCAGGATTGTCTGGTTGTTGAGATATTTTGAACTCCTGTTTTCGTGCATTTCATGATTCTCAGTATATTACTAAACACTAAAAGGCAACAAAGAGAACTTTTTCTTCGTGTATCCAAAACAAATTGAGGTAATTTACATGTAAAATGATACGCTGATTCCGAAAATGCTTATATTTTTCCCCTATCACGTCCAGATGAAAAGATATATTGAAATCTTTGTTTTACATAAAATGTACAGAATTGTAATTGGTAAGTAAGGTTTTGTATTTTTGGAAATACGAAAAAAACGTTCAAATTTAAAAATGTTTATATCAATTTGTAGCCAGTACATCTACCTAGTTTTCTACAAAATTCCATTCTTGTCGATGCATTTTTGTAGGCGATGTGAAAGTTTTTGTATGACCAGTTTGCCTGGTTTTACATGGACATGCGAAAAATGTTACAAGCCTACAAAATGACACAAAAATGAATCGAATGAAATGCAATTACGTAGAAAAATAGAAAGATGTTCCAGCTGTAAATTGATGGAAACATTTTTGAAAATGAGTGTTTCTTTGTATTTAAAAAAATATGAGGCATTACTTTACAGAATTGCCTCATACAATGGCATATTCACGCGATTTTAGAATTATATCTTTTGTATTATGAAGATCGCACTTTTATAAAATATAATGTATTGTCCTAACAATGCACTTTTTAGGATCTCTTCTTGTACACAGTTCTGCTTTGCCTAATAAGAAACCAGCAGTAATTATAAAACAAATTGTGATGTGATTAAAAGTTTTAGATTTAAAATTCGTTTTCTACATTTAGGAAAAACAACATCTAGTAAACTTTGAGTAGTGTAGTATTCTATGACTAAATGAAGATTTTGACGTATTTGTGAAATAAATAACATTTGAACACTCTCTTGGTATGGCTAAGCACCTATGTTCGCTGCATACTAGAAGAAACACTGCAATTGTTTTTCCACTTGTTGCATTATAAGTTTTGTAACTCGTACACTATGCATTTGTCGACATTAGTCGTTACTGCCTTTGTTAAAGTAAATTACATTTGCAACAATCTAGGCCCAACCGCAGATTTTTATGTCCAATGGTTTCCAAGATAGGACACTGCCAAAGTGGAAAATTTTTTTAAAAAATGAGAATTTTAAGTTTTGCTGTACTTTTGGGCCAAATATCAGCAAAACCGTTCATTCTACAAGAAGAGTCACAGGAATTGTGGGAACGAGTTTATTGACTTCGCCACTGTGCAAAATGATGCTTGTAACCATTGCGCAACTGCGAAGGTCGCTGTGAATGACAAACATTCTAGAAACCAATGACGTATGAACATGTGACAGAGGATACGACGTTATATAAGAGGTCACTGACCCTTTGTTCTGTTAGAGTGGCTATTTGCGCGACCCAGCGGAGCTTGGTGGCTCGACCAAGCTACACGTTTGTTTTTTCGGCGAAAAATCGTTTATTCCGCGATCCGCGACGATAATACGCGAATCGTCGTGTCACACAATAGTTGTGCCGTCTGAAAACGAGTAATAGAGAAATTGAACTGTTACGATCGCCACTGTATATCGAGAAGTTCATCGAACTGTATAACCACTCAAGTGCAGTAAAGGTTCACCTTTGTTTCGTTACATTGCGATCAACTGTGTTTTCCCGAGCACGTTATTTCCGGCCGCATCCGACACCCACCTACGCTTCAACAGAGCGAAAGGGTTCCGAACCACACCTTCTACAGGTTATGGGCCCAGAGGATACGACGTCCGGAAGTGCGACATCACCGCGAGTTCCTACGAAATTGGTGAGAGAAACATAAGTTTACCTAAATCGATCCATCGGCGCGGAGAAAAAACTGCATCCAAGCGTCCACGTGCGGAGAAGCGAGCGGCCATCTTTCTTTTTCGAGCGGCAAAGCTCATCAACGCGTGGCGCCCTCCATTGGCGAGCAGGGACACTACTCTCGTTTGTAACAACGTTCGACGACGCGTGGCGGTCTCCATCGGCGAGAGGTGATACCAACCTTGTTTGCGACGACGTCTTGACGGCGCGCGGCGCCCTCTATCATCGAGCACCTACACGACACTGCGGACAGCAACGGCCACTGATTTGCGGCGACATCTACTGTCAAGTGCCTGCACCAGACTGCGAGCGACAACGTCAATCACCGTGCGGCAACTCTGACCGACATGGAAGAACAACGACCGACAAGCGACTACAGCAGGGACTGACTTTCCTGGACACGTATGCGATTACCCTCGTACACAAATCGTTCGGAAATTGTTTTTTTCTTGTATGTTGCGGCGAAATAGTCTTAAGGGTCGGACACCTATCGACACGAAATACCTCAACCCTCTACGCGCGCACACGGGAAAGTGGCATTAGACAAACCTGTGCTATTTCAGAGCACTTAATTCCGCACGCTTAAGTGAAAGTT
>WWPM01015549.1:0-12824 GCA_023279145.1 Glomeris maerens | reverse complement strand
CCCTCTTCTTCAGAATTATTTTTTTCACATCAGTACAGAAATCATCTTCATTAAAATGTCAAAAACAGACTACTATTAAATTTTTCAAAAACATTAGTTAATTGCATGCAGAATTAAAATGTGGAAACGTTAAATTTTTTTATTGACTATTCACTGTGCATTCCCGGGTGTCCACGGATGCTTTGGATTTTCCAGCTGTCCTCTTGAGATGTTCTTCAGCCAAGCCTCCTTTAAGGCTGCATCACTTGGAAATTCGTGAAAACTCAGTCTTTTTCATCCAAAAACATCTTTACTCCTAGTTCTGGATGAACAATGGTACCACACACTCTGTACCCATTTCCGCCTCAATGTTTACTCAAAATCTTGAGAGAAACTGCAGCATTTAATAAATTGTGGGAAGCAAAACAGCGCAAAATTGCACGCAATGTTGTTGCTTCTCTTTGCAAGGTACGCAAGGTCGGCAGCGCCAGCGGCACCAGCGAGAACTAAAAATTACCTATGCGATTTATTGCTGTGGAACCCGCCCTGCAAATCATGAGCGCCTAGGTCCAGTGCAATGTTGTCCGACTCTCTTTCGAAGACTATGCCGAAGATGATGTGGTTCTACTGTCTCCGTGGTTCACAATTATTTTTTCTATCTCATGATCGATGGGACGTCCTTCCAAAGCTTTGTTAATCAGGGTATCTAAGCTGCAGAGCTTAGCCTTTCGACTATGACCCGAGGTAGTCGTAGGGACAGGGAACTCTGTAATTGCAGCAAGCTTGCGCGGATCTGGCTGGATTGAACCCGAGGTATTCAACTTTAGTTACTGCAAACTCACACTTGGCCAATTTCAGAGTGATTCCGTGCTTTAACAGTCTCTCAAACACTCGACGTAGCTGCGTCATCATGTCACGAAACCCTTCACCCCCAACAAACATGTCATCGATGAATCGTGTAGTAACTGACCAAAGGAGGTCTCCTAAGGCCATCACCATTGCGCGTTGGAAACGGGTGGTCCATTCACCAACCCAAAGAATAAATGGGTTGGTTCATTCAGGCCATCGGGTGTAATGAAGGCTGCCTTCGCAGACGATTCGGTACTCAATGGAACTTAATTCAACCCTTGACAAGCATCTAGCAAACTGATGACTGTATACTTGGATAGACGATTAAGCAGATCATTAATGCAGGAAACAGGAAAGCGGTCTTTAATGGTTTGCACATTTAGCTTGAGATAGTCGATCAGCACTCGATGATCGCCTGTTTTCTTTTTCACCGACAGCACCGGACTACTTTAGCTGGACGTACTATCGCAAACTACATCCTGATCTTTCAACTCTTGGACCAAACCTTGAAGGAAGCAGCGTTCATGATGCGAAATTTGATACGGCTTACAATTCACTAGGGAGCTGTTGGTGTACTCGTCAATGCGCATTGGTTCCATTTTAATGCAACCCAACTCATCGGGTTTAACCACAATGCACAAACTTAATTCATTAAGAAGGAAACACATTTCCTGCTTTTCACTACTTGAAATTTGTTCACCTATGGTGATTTGATCTGATGTAATGGGTTCTCTTTTTATCGTGTGCTGTCATCACTTGACCCGGTTTTGTACGTCACTTTCATCAACAGGTAGCCACTTGGCGCATAACAGTGTTTGTCTAAGCTTAACAACAAGAATTTTGCAGCTGCGGTTGATTACAGGTAATATGGTTATGCCCTCGCTGACCGTAAAGTACTCTTGATAAGGATAGCTCGAAGACACTGCGACACCACTATCGGCCATGTTGCCAGTTGAGACGTTCAATAGACACACCTGCTTAGGTGGCACACAAATCTTGAAAGGACTGCGTATTACTATAGAAGGGACCTCTTAGGCATCGTTGAACTCCTGAAGGAAATCACATTTCTCTTGTGGAATAATTCTTGTCACTCCTTGGTGATGCACCACTGCGATGTTTGGCAGGTCAAGTACATTGGTTCCTACCACTATGTCGTACCCAGGAATAGCATTATCTTGCACCACATAGCACTCGGCCATTGGGATCTTGATGTCGTCTATGGTTGTAAGGTTGTCCCGTAACAGAGACCCAAACTATCACATTTAATTCCATTCTTGCACAGCGGTGCGCACTTATCAATACTACAATCCAACAAGAGGCCACACTTTGTAACCGTAAACAGCCGGACAACAAGAAGGGAGCTCTTTCTATCCTCTCTCTTTTATAACTTTCGTGTCACGAGTCGTAACAGGCCCCTGTGACCATGAGTCCTTTCGATCAACACGTGGTGACATGGTGCCATACTTTATGGCACCTTGCCCCCCGCGTTGTGGCCATGTGCGAAGTTGCACAACATGGTCCGTCATCACTGCTATGACGTTTTCCACTACTTTATTACCGTCTGTGACCCTTAGGTCTTCCTCGCGTGTGAAACCCACCCACGATGGGCTATTTCTCATGCATAGCCCTTACACTCTCCCCCCATCAATGGAAGAGTAGCCTAGGTATGTTCACCTTGTTAACTGTACCCGCTGATAAATGCATAGCAATAAGAAAACAAAGACGAGCACATAAATGAAAGAAAGACAAGCCTGAAACGGCGACAAAGAGAACAACTGTACGACAGCACCCGTCGGTGCGACACCCAAGCGTGTGAGGTATGATCGGTAACCCAAGATCGTTGCAAAAGGAAGAAGTCCAGCTGGTCCAGCCACAGAGCCTTTCCAGCGGCGTAGTTGGGCCTGCGGAGGAATGGCGCTAGTAGAAAGCATGGTGCAGAAACAGCGATAAGTTCCTGTCTGCAGTAGCTCTAGCACCCGGCCGCGAGATGTAACCCTGCTGACGTAGTGTTGGAACTGAAGGGGGAGGACGTCCGGACTGGCGTCGAACTGCAAAGCTACTCGCCGGCAAGCGTCGTGGTCGGAGTCTTTCCACGTTCCCACGACATGGATGAGATGACCAGAGTAGGCGCAACACGGGAAGAGCCCAGAACCACACCAGAATATGAAGACCACTGGGCAGAGGGGGGGAGGAAGCCGTTCTCGGACAAGGAATTGCCTGGCAGAAAATCAAGGCCAAAAAAACAAAACAAACAGAACAGAAACCATGCAAAACAAAAAGAAAGCAAAGGAAATCTACTCAAAGAACCCCCCCTTTTATGTAGACACGGTATGCACAGCCAAACAAGAACTAAACCAAGGAGTTGCAAATGAACTGATTGCACCAAAGGAAACTACAAAGATTTTGATGCAGTCACCCACCCACAGAAAACTGAGGTGCCTGGAGGACCGGCGAACCACGTACCTAGGGACAGGAAGCAATGTGCCTGCCAATGTTTACAGAGGAATTTGCACACAATACGGGGCGACTAGGGAAATTTCGAACCCAGTGGGAACATCCAAAGTGACTATATGCTAAATGGGGCATGGGCCCAGACGAGGATACTATAGGTAGTGAATCCCTCAGAAAGAGATTTCAAGAGAGCAGACAGAGAGAACGAAGTAAACCACCAACGCACACCCCCAATACAGCCATTCGCCACCAATGATAAAAAGTAGGGTGCTCAAAGAACCTGCGATGAGCCACGGGACGTGTAAAAAACGGTTTGCATGCAGAGCTCGGCCGAGCTGGACGATGCATTCCAAAAAAAGACGGGGGAACGATCTGTCCGACGCGAGGGAAACGATCTGTCCGACCCGCGAATGCAGTAAGTCCTGACAACCACGCAAGAGGCCGCATATTGTCGGACAGAGCCCGCGACCGCACGGATCCGCTTGGAGGAATGACGACAACAAAAGCACATGTATGCCCATCAAAGCGGATCAGGGGGACCACACCCGAAGGAGATCTGTCGCACGTGCGATATTTAAGTACCGTCGGGGGTCCCCGGCGGCGAGCAGGCATTCGACCAAGGTTGAAACCACATAGCCTGTCGAACCACACATCCAAGGCTTTCGCCGGCCAATGGAAACGAACGAACGAACGACGTAGCGCTTCATCGGACAGAGCCCGCGACCACGCGGATCCGCTAAGAGAGATGACGCCAAGGTCTCCCACATGGGCATTAAAGCGGATCAGTGGACCACTCCCGGCAGAGTTTTATTCGCATGTGCAACAATTAGGTGCGTACCGGGGGTCCACGGCAGCGAGCGGGCGTTCGACCACGAGTCGAACCACACAGGCCCTCGTTGGCCAACGAACGAGGGATCGACAGAGCACCTATCCGACGGTGCAAAGACCCTCGGCTTATCGTCACAGGACGGTCTGAGGCGGACCTGACCACATAGAACCTCCCGGAGCCGACATAGGGTCACGCGCGATAGGTGCCCAACGGATAAGGCGGTAGATGGCTGCGATAGAGAAGTGCGTCGGCGACAGAAATCGAGATGCCCCTGAAGGATTATGGTATTATTCGGGAGGGATTTGCCTGAAACAAGTGTGTATCCAGGGATGAGGGAATCTGTTCCAGAGTCGAGGGGCGGTTCCCGACTCGAGGGGGTCGGTTCCCGAGTCGAGGGGGTCGGTTCCTGAGTCGAGGGGGCGGTTCCCGAGTCGAGGGGGCGGTTCCGGATTGGAGGGGGCGGTTCCCGAGTCGAGGGGGCGGTTCCCGAGTCGAGGGTGCGGTTCCCGAGTCGAGGGGGTTTTTGCTGTTCCCAGAGGCGAGGGGGTTTTTGCCGTTCCCAGAGGCGAGGGGGTTTTTGCCGTTCCCAGAGGCGAGGGGGTTTTTGCCGTTCCCCGAGGCGAGGGGGTTTTTGCCGTTCCCAGAGGCGAGGGGGTTTTCGCCACACTAGGGGGTTTTCGCCACACTAGGGGGTTTTCGCCACACGAGGGGGTTTCGCCACACGAGGGGGTTTCGCCACACGAGGGGGTTTCGCTACACGAGGGGGTTCCACCACATAAGGGTTTTTTTTTGACTTGTAAAATATGTCCAATGGAAGATAGAAAAAACCCATCGGTTTTAATTATAGCCCACCATGCTAAAGACCATCAATTCAGTCCAATTTCCTGATTACCACTAAACTTACCTGTAAAATTAGAGGATATTAAACAAGAATGCAGAATATGACAGCCTGTCATTTAACCTTTGCAGAAGAATTAAAACCAGCCTCAACCATATTAACTAGTTAATATCTCCCGATTCCTGCCACAAATTTAAAGTGCTTAAATTACTTGTTTAGCTGTGTATCAATCCTACACACTAGAAACCTTCTCCGTGGTTATCCCCAATCGAAAAAGATTAACACTGACTCGCTAAGCAATTGAAATATTTATTAAATTTTCTCGTTAAGTACTTGAAATTATCAATGGCACAACATAACTACTAGTAACGTAATTAATTCACAAATTGCACGTATATCCCGACCACTTCTTACTGCCTGTTTATTCAAGATACCCATGATATGGCCTGTTATACAAATTATTGATAATAATTAATAATAATTATTAATAAGCTATTATGTAGCAAATACTACACACTGATATGCAAATACTACACACTTATATGCAAATACTACACTGATATGCAAATATTTTTTTTACATTAAATCGGAAAATTGGGACTTCAAAACAATATCAGCTTGTAGTGTCTTTATCTGTGTAATAAATTAGTAGGGTAAAGTGACCAATTGCGGGCCACCGACCTATTCTGGGCAACTTCAAAACTTCCTTGCTTTTACATTAAAATCCAATATTAGGAGCGCTGTAATGGAAGGGATCGAAATTTAAGTAGTTTCTACATATTTTTTCACATTTTGGCAATACTTGCAACCAATAGTAGACATATGGTGGTGCTGATAAAATTTCACGGTTTTTCCCGCTCGATTTTCCCGAAATCCGTAGTCTGGTAAGTTATATTGTCTTGCTTATTTCAAGTTAAGAACATTGTCTAAAGCTGGATTAGTATTTTTTCAAGATTTTCAATGTTTTAAATTATATAAAATGTATTTAAATGAAGGAAAACACTTCTCATTTGTCAACAATGTGCCCGATATTGAATCTCTACAACTGGCCCTAATGTGGGCATAGCTAGGACCTATTCTGGGTCAATAGATTTACATTTTTTTGGCATAGTTCCAGAATAGTTACAGCTATGATACAACGCAGGGAGGGGTAAGCTAGGCTAGTTTTGGTAAATTTAAATTGCTAAGCCTTGGTATTAGTAGCTAGTCTATCTGTATAAAAAAACTGTTCTCTGAAGGATTCGAAATGCATAAGAAAAATAGGCCACTTGATTAGACTGGACAAGTGTAACGGTGTTTTTATTAACTATTTGAGCCTAGCAATTTACGATAAATCTATGCTTAGCAAAAAAGAGCATGAATCTGTTGGTTACGTAATACTTCATATTTGGATTCGCCAATAAGCATGGACAAAGGCAAAGTGGCTTTGTTTACAAGGTGGTCCACAATTGGTCTAAGCATGCCCAGATATGGTCAAATTTCCATTTTCCGAAAACCTATTAATTTTGAAAATTGTAATGCAGGAAATGCGGAATTGAAATATGAATTTCTTACGTGAATAAGTGTTCTTCGTGTTTAATATTAATTGGCACATATACAAACACCATAAGAGGGACTTTATCAACTTTGAATTTATTTGTGGCCCAGAATTGGTCACTTTACCCTATGATAAAACGATATGCTGTACAAACACAATTGCAATTAAAATCAGGCTCGGCAAATAACGTCAGGCTCAAAAACCGTAAATTATAGGTAATATATAGTAATTTTGAATAATTAAGCTTTGAAAATCTACTTAGCTTCCATTAGCCCATCACTTGGTTGCAATGGTTTCACCTGTCCGCAATTGTCTGTTTATGACCCGGACGGAATTTTGTGCACATCATGGTCCATCCTTTAGACGGGCCCCCAAGTTGTAAGGTTGTCCCGTGACAGAAACCCAAACTTTCACATTTAATTCCATTCTTGCACAGCGGTGCGCACTTATCAATACTACAATCCAACAAGAGTCCACACTTTGTAACCGTAAACAGCTGGACAACAAGAAGGGAGCTCTTTCTATCCTCTCTCCCTTTTATAACTTTCGTGTCACGAGTCGTGACAGGCCCCTGTGACCATGGGTCCTTTCGATCAACACGTGGTGACATGGTGCTATACTTTATGGCACCTTGCCCCCCCCCCCCCGCGTTGTGGCCACGTGCGAAGGTGCACAACATGGTCCGTCATCACTGCTATTACGTTTTTCACTACTTTATTACCGTCTGTGACCCTTACATGGTCAGGAGCACAGTGGTAGTCCCAAAGGAGCCTACACTGCCCCCGAGTCCCTGGACACATTGAGACTTGAAAACAGCAGCAACAGCCAACTTGACGGCTGCACTGCGACTTAAGAGTGAAATTTGTTTCGCACTTGTGTCTAATAGGGCCTTGAACCCATCACACTCATTGATGGCGATTTCTTGAGATCTGGATCTTACGGACTGGCCGTAGAGTAAGCCTTGATTCACTCGAGGAGCAGCAATGCCTGGGCAGTCCTTGGTGCCATGACCAGACTTCTTGCACGTCCTCCAAAATTTTTCGCGCCTGGGTAGTTGACAATCTTTGGTATAGTGACCCTTTTGGTCACAATTGTAACACCATACTTGAGCTTGGCAATGTTTGGTGTGGTCACCCACTGAACTTGGTTGAGCAACAGGGGCTTGCGGTTCAGCAGGTTTTTGATGTAGTTCACCAGACCACGGATTTTTGCAGTAATTGTTGAATTCCTTGCAGCAAAGTCAACATGACATCAGAAGATTTCACAGCAGACTCATCAAATGGATGCAATTGAGGTGGTGACTCGTCACTATTTTCCTTGGCTGCCTTTTCTTGAACAAACTCGATGTTCGATGTAGGCCTAACTGCACTTGTTGCAGTCGGTCTTCAAGGAAAATGCAAGGGATACGCCTCTTTTATATCCCACTTCTGATTTATGTAGGCTTCTTAATAGTACTTCAGAAGGCTGATTGAAGATTACAATAAATCCAACAATAATAATGGTTTATTGACTCGAGGATTGAACATAAAACTCAACTGATTACTCGCTTGTTGCTCTTCTCTACTACTCTCTCTGTTCTCAACTAAAGGCGCTTCTGCTAAGGACGTTCGTACAGCTCAACGCATAGGATTTTCGTTTACACTAGCAAGATCTTATGTTTGATATTCATAAGCTAATTTTAATTTATAAAAGGTGCGAGAATTCTGACATTGAATACAGGAAATTGAACACATTGGTTTTATTAATGAACAAAATTATTCTGCTGCTCAATACGATTAGTATTTACAAAGTAATTTGCGAACTTGTCTCGTGCACATTTCGCATCTCTTGCATATCTGTTTCCAGCATTTCTTTGCAGTGGCAATAATACCTCACTTTCTCCCGACTGACTCCAATCACCGAGCATCCGTATTCCGCTGCCTAGATCTTCTCGATCAAATGCTGACGAAGGAGTGTACTTGCTCCGGGAAGATTTAGTTCTCAACGAATTATGCAATACACAAGTGGAGAGAACAATTTGTTCAACAATTTCTGGTTTCAAGGGAATGGCACACCGAAATACTCGCTACTGATTACATAGTATACCGAAGGAGTTTTCTACAATGCGTCTACAACGAGGCAATTGATAATTAAAAATGCACTTTTCGTGATTCAGTTCCCATCTTAAGTGGAACGGCTTCATCCACAACCATTAAAAAAGGAAATTTAACCTGAGAATTTGGCAAAGTTTTAGCTATCGGGATATTGAACATATTGTATTCAATGTTGACCTTTAACGCTGAGGAGTTAAACACACCACCATCACCGACTCTGCCATTGCAGCCAACATCCACATAAATAAATTTGTAATCAGCGTTAGCCATGGCAAATAAGACTGTGCTGTGAAAATTCTTGTAATTATAGCAGAATGAGCCTGAATTGAGGGGTGGAACAATCTGGACGTGCTTTCCATCGAATGCTCCAACACAGTTTGGAAATTGCCATCTATCTTGGAATTCTTCATGCAATTTTTATCCATTCAGCTTCAGTACTTGGAACCTATTGACACCGTAGACCAATATTGTCATTGTTATACTACTTCATTAATTGTTGGATGTTTGAAATTAACCTTCATGTACTTCTCCTTTAAACTATTCAATATTTCCTCACAAATTTCAGATATTATTTTGCTTTGAGTTCATTTAGGTATACGAAAAAGGTATTCCAGACTTCTGTATGAATCTCCTATTTAACAAGACATGAAATAATTGTTATACTGTACAATTTTTTTCACATACAATTTTTTTACCCGTTGCCAAATATCGTTGCGTCGTGTGGTCGCTGCTTTATGCTGCGGTCCGGCTCTCTTTGTCCGGGGCTAGCTGATGTCGCTGGGACTTCAGTAATAGTTCACGCAATTTATTTATTCTCGGTTTCAAATGGGACGGTCCCTCAAAAGGTGATTCGAAGACGGACGAGCTCTGCCCTGTGCTTCTCACAGTGGGCGACTCGCGGTGGCTGAGCGAACTTGACGAACTCCTTCGGCTTCCTTTGCGAAGTAGGCTTGGGGACCTCGCAGTCAGTAGGTGGGCTTTCCGATACAGCTTGGTACAAGGCGCCAGTGGTGTCCGCGGAGGAACCTAAATTAGTGGCAGCCAGGGAGACAAGTTTCTTGTGGCCGGTGTGCTTTTTGATGCCTGCGATGTTCGTGGCAGGAGAAGAACCTAGAGCTAGATGTCTGCCGCAACAGCCTCAGTTGACCTCGGGTGCTTGTAGTGAAGACCGTCACTGGTGTGTGCTGGCCCTAAAGTTGCTTCTGCTCCCGGTGTCATAGCCGATGATGATCGTAACGAGGTGAGTAAGAGATGGCGAAGAAGCAGCACTGTAAACCTAATTTCTTTATTTTAGAATTCCTGTTGGGATTTGAGAGTAGGAAGAGGACAGATTGGACACTACTGGAAAAGATCCAGAGGTGGGCTCTGCGAGGCCAAAGATGGTGCAGGAGGCAGCTCTCAATCTGATTTTACATTTGAGAAGCTGTTCCTTTTATAGTGAAAATATACAATAGGAGGCTGGCCTAAACGGATTAGCAATGACGCTAAATGGAATGCCGTTCTCAGGCCAGGTGCGTTATGGCACAAAGACAAGATACAGCGCCACAGGTGGGAAATGCGGTATATAGCCCCAGGGCGGAGGCGACAGTGACCCCCTGTATAAATGGGGATGGCCCGTAATGGCGACTGTTCATAATGGCGGCTACATGCGATAAAGATGGCGGACTTACGGCGCTAAGGTTAACAGAGTTACATTGAATACGGCGGTCACGTGCGAGTGGCGCTCGGTGGCCGTGTAGCGAACTAAGCGGTTACAAGCGGTGCATAGCAAGTTAGCTTAGTAGTAAGTCGTGCATGCTTGAATTTGCCGATCTCTACTGATGAATTTATAATGTTGCAAACTTGTGTAAGTGCAAATAAAACAAATGGTTATGTTCTATATGCTATGGCAGCGTTATATGTGATCGATTTGTAGCCTTAAACACATTTGTTACGGCGATATAAGTGAACTGTACGCGTTCGTAAGTAGCGAGTGCGCGGAACCTAGGTTTCGACGATCGACGAATTATAACGAACGGCGCGTAAATATGAAAATAGGGGAAAAACCGAGTAGTGTTTCGGTGGTAAAGGAACCATGATGGTTCGAAAAAATAGGAACCGTCACATTGTAAAGGGGCCATCCACAAATGATGTCACGCTCCTAGGGGGAGGGGGGTCGGCGTTGCGTGACGGTTTGTGACATGGGGTGCGTCGTGTCCCGGCTCTCTTCGTGGAAGCAGCGCTGTGTTAGCTGACTGTTGGGTACGCAATTGCATTTATTCTCGTTGTTGTGGGTGTTCCTCCTAACGGTGGGGTCGATGACGGCTAGTAGACTGCGACGTCCCCATAGTAACGTCGATCCACGGTGGCTGGGCGCTCCTTATGTCCTCTTGGCGTCGGGAACACTGGCCGCTGATGGTGCTTCTCGAGGAGGGCGAACAGATCGTACAGCTTGGCGAGCGTTGGGGTCCTTGATGATCGCTGCGTTGCGACGTATCGGAGTAGAGCGGCTGGAAGGCGATGGTCCTCGATGCATGGTCCTGATGGCTCCTGGATGATGTGTCGACTCGCTGTTCGGAGATCTCGGACGTGTCCTGCGGGAGGATTGCTGCGTCGTCGCTGATGCTCGGTGAGTTTGATGTCGATCCCTTGAAGTCCGTGTTCTGCTTCGGACGGTCAGGTTTTTACGGGCTTATTCAAGTCAAGGGAGTAATTGCTACCACAAGCCGAGTTACTGGCTTTTATTTCCCAAGACAGGGTTTGAGCAAAGAATGGATCACATACAGTATTTGTTCACCTTATTGTATTCAAACTAGGCAGTGCCCTGTAGAGGCTGTACTGCTGCACTAGGCAGCTGCTCAACTGATTTGTACTCAGTTGGGCCCTTGTATTTATATGAAAATAACCCAAAGGAAAGGCGGGGCTAAACGGCTTAACAAAGGTATTCGTATCTCTTTGCAAGTGTCTAGCCCAGGGCGGAGGCGACAGAGATCCCCTGGTGGTGACCTGAGGAACGATCGTGAATCGGAGCGCCCTCGGTAGCATATGCGGAGGTTGCTGAGAAGGCCTGCTGAATTGGGCCTAACCATGCGCCATGGTACATGTGTGGTGAGAATTCGAACCACCATGTGCTTGACTTAAAACTGTGATTATGACTAGTTTTAATTTTGACATATATCGATTAAACGCTTGTTATCGTTACTGTAGATATGTTAAGGTGGGCACATACGATCGATCCAAACCGATCCGCGCCGCGCCGCAGCACGCCGCATCACTCTATTTCTCGTCCATCCATTTTTGTGTACCACATACGACAGCGCCGCGTCGCTCCATTTTTCTGGCCAATCACACGCATGCTACGCCACGCCCCCTCATTTTTGCCCAATCCCACGCTTGCTACACCACGCCTCCCCCGCGTTACGTGCCCACTCCCCCCAAATACGCGAGATTCCCATGGATTCTGCCCCCCTCTCCGTGCCGGGTTTCCCCATTCACGCATCGGGCTACGCCAACGCTAAACAGCGCGGCTTGACGAATATTCGACCGGTTGAATATTCGACCGGCCGCTCGCGCCACTCCAAGCGCGTCGGGTTTCCCCATTCACGATCGCTTTTTGGCGCAGCGCCAGGCCGTTTGGCGGGTTAGAGCGATCATATGTGCCCACCTTTAGATCGATATTGCGCTGTATTTTTGTCACTTTAGACTTATTAAACGAGATCTAAGCGAAATACGGCGGTTAGCTGTTTTTTGGCCTTTGATTAAGCCTATGTAATAAGCGCGCGGTTTTACTATTGGTCGTGACGCGGTGCGGAGGCGTGGCCGGAGCGATCCTGTTGGCTGCTATAACCGTACATGTAAAAGCGCTGATAACTCGAGAAAGATACAGTATTCGCGTATGGACTATAGAACATAAAAATGCTTAGCGTCGCGAGATACGTATTTAGAGACTGAGATCGGAGTTATATAAAATAGTCGAATGTCCGGCATATATCCGGTGGTAGAGACACAGATGAGGCCCGAAAATAAAGAAAAAATCGGGACCGTCACGGGGTAGGGGGGTCTGTATAACTGTGACATCATGCATACAAGAGCTGGGCAATTGGCTGTCTTCACTGTGAACTTAAATAATTGTATATTGTTATTTCTTAGATCACTGAGGCCCCATATAATAAATTAATAGATTCCTGTCCCGCGCGCACCAGTTTTTTTCAAGCAAAAAAAATATTCATTAAAATACTACTGAAAAAGCAGCAACTCTACGCCGTATCC
>WWPM01015546.1:37850-62330 GCA_023279145.1 Glomeris maerens | reverse complement strand
TTAATCGCATTGGGACTGGAGAACCAAGCGTGGTTCTCAATACGAAGACCAAAGGATTTTGTAAGCATTAATTCTTACGGAAATATTTCATCTCGAACGTATTACATTAACTTTATGTGTGTGCGCAGCACCAGAAATTCCCCGGAAAGAAAATCTTATTCAAGAGAATTCCACTTCTGTGCTACTAAGATTAGATTCGTGGAAAAGTGGCGGCTGCCCGATCCTATACTTTGTTGTTGAATACAAATCGGATCGCCAAACAGAATGGATACTTGTATCCAACAATGTCAAACCAACTCAAGACAAATTAACACTACAGGACCTGCGACCGCAATCATGGTACAACTTGCGAGTTACTGCACACAACAGTGCTGGTTCTGCTTCAGCCGAATACGGTTTTGTCACTCGGACTCTCACAGGAGGTAATTTTTGTCTTCAACATACTCATTATTACAGCATTTTTTAGTACTTATTCATTGCATTCGTTATATGAAATGTGCCTTTTTTAAATTGTGAATGTTGATATGTCAAATCATTATTAATAAGAATTAAATACTGTATTCCACAATGTTAACATCTAAATCACAATTGATGTTTTCATCATTAGACTTGGGCCGTTATATGTCTTAGATGATTATTATCTATAATTCCTAATTGATATTAATGGATTGTTCAGTTTATTTGCTGAACACCATACCAGATAGCTAACGTTATTAGAATTTTGAAATCGTGCGTGATTCTAGTGCAAACTACAGTAGGACCTCGATATAGCGTCTCCCGCTTACGACGTTATTCCGCTTATAACATACAAATCCAATTTAACCGAATTTCAGCATATCTTTTTAGTGTTAGAAAATCCCGCATATAACGAACCCGCTTATAATGAAATCCCGTTTATAAAGCAGATATTTCGCTGCAACCATCCGGATATAAAGTTTTTGAACAGTAAATTTGTAGCAGAAGGGGTATACTTTCTCACTAACAGCAGTCTCCACTACCCAGGATCACTGTCAGTGAGCAGTAGGTTGCGCAGCAGCCCAGCCCTTTCCTGATTTCTCCAATCACACGGGTTGCGACCGTCTCATGCCGACTCGCAAAGTTCAAAGTTCTACTGCATAACGAGTCTTAATTAAGATGTACTATGTAAACTGTACACTATGTACATTATTAGGGTCTAAGATTTAAAAATAAATAGTTCTCATAATAAAAAGCTTGTGTACGCGATGTTTCCACTTCATTTATTGCAAAAAACACAAAAGTCTGCATTTAACAAATCCCGCCTATAATACTGAAAAATTTTGCATTTGACCGCAACGCTATATCGAGGTCCTACTGTATAAGAAATTAATATTCAAGGAACGGAAACTGTACCCTTTGTTGAATTAGAAAGTTCATAGCACCAAAATAGTTTTTATATATGTATGATGTAGATGCACAGCTGCATGGTATATAGTAAGTAAGTATTATGCACCTTTTCGACGTATTTGTTCGTCTTTTAAGAAAAATAAATTGTCCATTGTGGTTGATACGAGTATTTCCATGGTTTATTTGCAAGGTAAAACTTCTAATTTTTTATTTATTTACAAGCTGTCGCGTATTTGACAAAACGCATATCGACAGTCATGGATGAAGTAAACGCATATTTATGCATATTATAATATATTTATCCTAGCTGGGATCCTATAGCAGATGATCCAGTCACTGACATCTCTCACCTCACCTCAAATTATTCATTTATCTCATAAAAGTATGCAGCATTTTGCGAGTATGCAATTTGTATTATGAAGGTTCATACGCAGTTATGTAATATTTAGAGTAAATCTCAGTTTTGAACATCTAGATTCCAGACATTATGGGAACAATATATCGGGTCTGTGTTGTTACAAAATTAACATTTCAACTTAGTGCATATCTTTGGATATGCATCTTAATTTCATTTTAGCCAATATTATATTTATTGTTCTTGAAATGAATTTTGCAAGTCAAAAGTTATCCATATGTCCCTGGTCTTCCCGTACTAATCCATTTGATGCAAAGATTTTAAAGAGTATTAGTTAACTGTAACACGAGAAAATCATAATTAAACATCAGTCTGAGTAACTACGTTTGTTGTTGACATATTTCAGGTCATGTTCCTCCTAGTATGATTCGGGACCAAGATGCGCGGCCGTTTGTCGTTGACGGGAAGATGATAGCAGTTATTGTGTCATCCATTGTGGTGGTCATCGCTTCACTGATGGTTACCTGTCTGTGCGTCCGAAGGCATCGACGAGGAGATCATCAAGGTATCGTCTCCTTTCTTTCAAGGTGAACTGAACCGGCCTTAAAACTAACTTTATATACATTAAAAAACTACTGTGAGCACATGTTTAAACGGAACGCGTGCTTCAGAGGGATTAGAATCTGTATCGAAAGGCAAGCAATTGACAAGCCATGCAGTTCGAGTATCAGCAGCTGTCATTAGACTTGTATTACGCACAGAATGCATGCAAACTGTATGAACATTGCAATATGTGATGTCAGAATGGTTACAGTGAATACTGCAATATTGGTATGAGTTTAGATTGTTCTTTTGCAAATTCGATCGGAAATCTCTAGCCATTGTGGTCGCACATGGTAACTGTGTAAAGTATACAATTACTACTACTAGTTTCCCTATCTTTGACATTGAGCTACACATTTCACGAAAGCACGTATATCCATTATTGTGCTCATTTTTATATGAACATTATTATAGGCCACGTATGGTTTTATTTCCTTATTATAGCTCATCTAAAATGGTTTCAGTTCACCTCTTTAAATTGACTAGTTCATCACTAAACATTTGTGTTACATTTGTAAAATACAGGGATTATGTGCTCACATTCACCAATTTTTATAGCAATTATTTAATAATGGTCTTGAGCGTAGAAAAGTCAGTTAATTCCTGGAATCAATTCTTCGGTTATTCCTTAAAGCCTTCATACAATCAGGTGTATGCCTTATAAATCACTTCTCGAAAATAATTATTCAACTTAAAAGATTGTGAAGACTTATGATTTTTGGAGATGCCTGCCCATCTAATTTATGAAAGAAACACGAATTGTATGTGGCTGGTTTATAAGCTCAGCATATAAAATCGGATCCTAATTTGTAACTCAAAATTCCAATTTATTGCTGCCAAAATCAGCGATCCATACAGCCCTGAAGTCCACATACCAGCTCAAGGTGATGGACCAGTCCATCACATCGAGATAGCTGGCGTATGAAATTAGTGGACCATCACTTTTTGCAATAGTCTTGCCAACGACTTCTTATCTGAATGCAAAGATATCTTCATATGGTATCTGGTTGTTAGTCCTGTAAAATATTTCAAATCAGTCTTTAGCAAGAAGTCGATGCTGTCCGGTTTGCAAACTCTCTTGCCACATACCGGTACGAGTATATTCCTTGTCGTATTACTGCCAGAGCGTCTTGTCTGAAAGATGTCCCTGGTGTAAGCTTCAATTTTCAAAATTCATTGTTTACATTAATTTTAGTAAGTTGAACTCGGTATTTCTAAGTGCCTTAAGACGGTCATCTTGAAAAGGAGTGGATCATGTCTGCTAAATTTTCATCGCAATAAACTTATCCACACGATTGCAACTATCTAATTGCAAAGGAAAATACGCACACTGGGAATAATTTCAATTATTCCAAATGAAAATGGAAAAAATCTGGAGTACTCAAGGTTGATAGTTTGGAATGTCTTATCCAATTATTGGTATTTTAGTTTGAAATCTACTGAGGCCAATGATCCAGGGTAGCAGATGATGTGGAATTAACTAACTTTCCTACATAGAAATCTTTTAAAATACTGCTGGTTGATTCAAGTTACGTCTTATACTTAATTGCATAGAGGAAAATTTCAACAATCGGTACGCACTGTCTGTGGTACGTTGTGATTGTTAAAGGACAAATTTATTTCCGGCTAATCTTTCCAAAAAATGTCGAAACCTGAGGTGCTCAGATTTGACAATAAATAAGACATGCCTTGCATTTAAAGTTTCGAAGGTTAATTGTGTTGTTTGCCAATAGTGTGCCGAAGAAATATTTAATTCAATGGACAAATACAGAATCTGACTTGTACTTTATACGTATGTCTGGAATTACGTGTTACAAATAAAAGTGAAACGGAAGATTATTTGAATGTGGCTAAAATTTCTTTCTATTGATGCAACACCAACGATGGCATGTCTCTGCCTTTCGCAGGCTAGACAAGGTTGCTGACAATCAGTCAACGGTGCCATCAAGAAACTTTGACAATGTAGTGCACTATTTCATTCTGCATTCGAGATGCACTTCAAAAGAGAAATGGCGGTTTCAACTCGTTGCCTCCATAAAGTCATACAACGGGGGATCTTTCCACTGATTAGACTCTGGGACGAGTTCAATCCTTGGACTCCACTTCACATTGATAGGAAAGAATTTGCCGTCCATGAAACATGTGCTCACGGTTTTTATATGCTATAAATAATGTATAGCATAGTAAGGCCTCTTACCTGACGCTTATTTGTTGGAACTTGATTTCTGTTCATTATGTAATATGTGTTAGGATTTGGAAAAAAAATCGTGAACGCCAGTTTGCACATTTCCAAATGACTACATATAGTTTGTGGAAGAGTAATTTTCCATGTATGAATAAGCAAATTCCAAATCGATTATTTATCGGAGCGAAAGGGTCCTTGATAATGCGATCGACTGAATACAAGAGTATGATGATATATTGACAACTTCATAACATTTATATTGTGATGAAATTAATTAATTAATTCTAATATATATGATATTAATAAAAATGTAAACCGAGTTTCCACATAATTTCACCTATGACTGCGTATCTTAGCAGCATAAGTTTGAAGTGCTGGTGATTTTACCTATGCTCCAGTTTTTATACGTGATGCAAAATTATTATTGACAGCATAAAGTTGTAAATGCGATATTTTTAAATGCACGTTGTGTGAGCCCGTAGATATGGTCTGCAGTTCGATGTGTTATATTTGTTTCAGTAATTTTTTCTTCAATGTGCATGTTGTTTCGTAATTGATGCTGCGACTAACCCAGGGATGAGCGACTGTGCAAAAAATGTAACATGACATCCAATCTAAATGGTGTAAATGAAGCTGTCAGTGACAGATGCACATACCCCCCAGTGTTTGCAGGCGTTGAGTAATTACGACCTCGCCCCTAAAATCCTGTTTAATAAGCCGAGTTTCTTTGATTTTCTTTTGTAATCACCAGCAGTTTGAGGTGGTTTAAATAAAATGCTTCGTATTTTCAACAATTATAATTCTATAACTAGGTAGCAAACATAACAATTGTCTACATGCTATATAAGTATATGTCAAAACTGGGATGCTTGCTTAATTTTTTTTATCCCGGATTCCAATTTTATCTTGGTGGCTAATTTAGATGTTGCGTGCGGGCATTCAGAAGGAATATACATTTGCGCCCAACATTTATATATCGAATAGCTTGCTATTGTTATTCCTTACTTTCGCTATCACGTTTCAGTCAATTATTATATTTTATCAAAAATGAAGCAGGTCATAAGTTAAAAGAAAGATCTCAAATATACTCGTGTACAAAAAATACTCTAAAAGTAATATTGAAATGCAAAGCTCGAGTTTGAAAAATTGCACACACGTTTCCCAAGAACACTTATCGTTTGCAAACCATGTTAAATTAGATATTGAACTTCAAATAATATCGATGTGGAATTATGCAAAGAAAGATTATGTGAAACAAGTGGCGACGCATACATATGTTGTGTTCAAGTGTTGGTTTTCATGTGTGCATACTCAAAGGTGAAATGACATTTTATAATACTCTCTGAAACTCTTGTTACACAGAAACCCGTAGTGGATAAAGAACATGGTTTAATACGAATCAACCTTTATTCACATTACTTCAGAAAAAGCGTATACTATATATTTTGGCAAGAAGCGGGTTCTTAAATTTTTCTTACGTCAAAGTTAATTTTGTAGCAATTAACTTCCATAGCAAATAAACGCGGTGCTTTGCATACCTTAGTAATTTTTCAGTTGGTGCAAAATTGCATCTGTCAGTTCACCTTTATAAAGGCATGACACTTTCATGTGTACACTGTAAATACATTCTCCTCTAAATGCATTTCTCATTTTGGAATAAAGAAGAATATTTTTATGTGTGCACCAATGATTAAATGCATTTTGCAAATTACCCCAGTATTTATAATTTAACTATTCCCCAGGACAGATTGTACAAATATGCATTGCAGGTAAAGATGACTCGAACCATATACCACCTGAGGCCAAGCTATACGCGCCAGCATCAGCTGACCACATAGCCAATATACATGACAGAGGGAACTTTGCATTATTCCTGGGAAATTCTTCCTCCGAATCTGCACACAGAAGCTACACATCATCGGACAAGATAAATCAAAAAGGTTACCATCCATAATCATCGCTCTAATTTCACTTTATTGACACTTTTCTCTTGATAATCATCAGACTTGCAAGATGATATCTGCCCTTATGCAACATTCAGAATTCCAGGACACTCGGAAAGTCAACACATAGCCTTGACAAAATCTTGCATACTTCGCAGTAATGGACCCAATTATGCAGTATACCCATTATATTGATTACGTTTGATTTGACGTTTATGATCCTTGCAGAATAATCTCATCCTTTTCGTGATACACATGTAAGACATACGTGATGAAATTAACATTGAAATTACACTTTCTTGCAAACTTTAGCAATTTATCTGCTTCAATGTCAAATAAATGTCACATATTGTATATATAGATTTTAACATAAAGGATTGAATGGATTCTTCTGTTAGGAGAGTAACTCTCAAATTCCAAATTCCCTTTAAATATTATTAGCCATCCGTTCGATCTGGAATATACTCCAAAGTACAGAAGTCTGCAAATTTGGATGTCAACTCCCCAATAACTAACTCCTCCATTTGTTCACCAGTAAAGAGAGAAGGCATATTGCTCATTTCACATTTCTTTATGATCAAGTATACGTTTCAAATTTTAATAAGTATTTTTGTGACGTTTGCAGAGCACTTCAGTCCAATTAGCGAATCGGATTTAAGTGATCCGTCTGCGTGTGTTCATGATCCTTTTCTTCAAGTACGGGATCATCGAGGTAATCTGCCTCGATTAGAGCACAGAGGTTTAATAACCTTCATCGTACTCTTCGGTGTAGATTTGTATGGTTAATCCATTTCATACTTACTAATTTAATATTTTTTGTATTACAACATTTCAGTACCAGATTTACTTTATCATCGACCAGAATCGAGTTCTGCAGAAACATCGCCTGATATAGACACTAAAGTATATCGTACTCATCGCCTAAATCGGCCAAAGAGCAACGTTATAGTTCGAGAAGTGGCTTTAGATAGGTTTGTCTATACATCTACATGTTTGCTATCGTAGTATTACAATCAACATGACTATATACCAAACGCGACAATTCAGTTTTAACTAATCATCCTATACGTAGATGTTTTGTCAGCAGATTATTTGTGCTATTAAAATCAAAATATTCAGAAAAATAAGTGAAAATTGGCTTTCTGTAAAAATTTAAATCTTTGGAAACAGAGAATTCATGTTTCTGTCGCAGTCATGTCGCATAAATTGCACCAAAACCGTATGAAAGTGCATTTAGAGTGTGTACAATCTTCATACACTCTTTTCTTGCACTTCTGCCATGACGAAGACGAGCGATTAGATTTCATCATTCTGTACATATTGCCGCTGTTGACAATATTTTAATACTCTGTACATATACAGCCAAATTCAGACTTGTATCCGCATTCCAATTTTGTTAAATGTTATAATTGGACATTTACGGGTTAACTCAATTCTTCGGAAATATAACTTCATTCATTAATTATCAGTCAAGAATTAAAAGTATTTTATACGTTGAAAATTTGCGTTGTCTGCGTTCAATAGTTTAGAAAGCTGGAATTTCAGCATTTTTACAGTTCCCAAGTAAAACATTCAAAACCGTATTGGAATGTATAAGTTTGTGCCAACTTTTCAAACATTACCAGACAACTTGTGCCAGATTTTCACCAGCCAATGAAAATGACGTTGGGAATTTGGTATCCACTGGTAATGTCGTTGACGGCCTTCGATCATCGCTTCAAGGACAAGCGAATTCTAATTTCAAGTTTTTGTGGTAAATTGCTGGTAACGTAAATTTGGAAAATGTAGGCCACAGTGTTTTGACAAAGTTGCTGGAACCTGATTAGAAGTTAGTGGTACTTAAACACTCGCAATTGCAGTTTTGGTTCTTCCAGTTTGCTGACTTCATCACTCAACAAGTGTGCCGAACATTCAAGGACAGCTGGAAACTAAGATTGTGATTCCTCCCCTTCATTTTATTTTATCAATGCATGGGGTTCAAAGTTGCTTTCAGTAACTTGTTCTGAAAAACTGTGGCCTACATTTTCAAAAAGACTAGCCACCTATCACAAAACCTTTGCCAAGTAAGAATCCATTTGACCTTAATGTGAAGCACCAAGCCAAGGTCGTCAATGACTACCCTTTCATGCATCGAGACATTTACCATCATTTTTGTTGCCTGTCGCATTCTTTGAAAGTTATTATCCCTATTCTAAGTTTAGCCCTGTATATTAATGTTAGAAAGCAATAATCAATGTTTTAACATTATTTGTGAATTATGAAATTTAGTCCTGATAGTAATGTCGAAGATGCATCGTATATATTCAGCCATCGCCTTGGGCCTCCTGTAACATTTTCAGAGAGCAGAGAATTTTCCGAAACAGAATGTGATCGAGACCGACATTATCAGTTTTTAGATGGTATGTCATTTCAAAACTTTCAATTTTGAAAAGTTGTATTTTTAACTATGCTGATTTCTTATTTCCTCATCTAAGAATTCAAAGCAAAGCTTTGTAACGGTCAAATACTACCACGAGCCACGTCACCGCTAATAACAAGAAGGTAATATTCCTCCTATCATGAGATTTGTGTTCTTGGAATTGTGTTTAGCAATTCGAAATTACGTTAGGTTTCAAGACGTTGGTCAACCCGATTCCGGATTCTATTCCGATAGAAATACAACTGATGATTACACAATCGCTGTGTAATTAGTACTTTGTTGACTGATGATTGCATTGCGAACTTGTAAATCCTAATGCTGTGATGGTAAACTTTTAGTACAGCTACACAAACACACACCGCAGATATTTCTCATACAAACTTTGTAATCGATGTCAATGGACGTTTCTTTGAAAATAAATATAATAAGTCGCATCTGTTTGTAATATCAGAAATGATCGAGCAATGTTTGTTTTTTTTAATTTACATGTTATTTTATTCAAACTTAAATACATTCCTACAAAACATGCATGTAATCCTATTTAATGTGCTGCGCTCACAACGCATTTGTTTCTCACGAGAAATAGATAAGCAAAGCAAAGCAACGTTTATTTTATTTAGATGGGATAGGTGGAGATAATATTTTGTTTAAAGGTGCCAATCCCTTTAACATTTAATATTTTCTTGCAACACAGTTTCTATTGATTAAAGATTATGAGACAGTCAACAAGGCAAAGTTGGTTAGCTTGGCGATAACGCAACGAACATCATGTGGATACAATCATTTTAAAAGTTGAAATGTCAACTGAATCATAATTAATCAACAGTAAATGTATAATAAAACATTGATACTGTTTATCTGAAAGTGATTAATACAGTATAAAACTCCGCATGACGGTCTTCCCATGTAAGAGCGTACGAAATAGCCCTCCTCCAACTTGAAAAATGCACCAATGTAAATGATTGTTTCGAGAAAATAAGGTATAACTGGATGCAATGAAGCCCTTGTTCTCCTGTATTATAATAACATTATGATTGGAGGAAGAGGGGGATTTAGTATTGTCTTACTCTGGGAAGGAGTATAGGATCGTGTTGGTTCTTTTCAATTTAATGAACTGAAAGGGTTGAATCATCGTTGTTTGTTGACTTATCACTTATTTTATCCTAGAACCAGAGTCATACATTAGATCTGAATACATATAATTGAATATAATCCGCAATGACATATAGTATATTTACCTTGTATTCTTGTACTACTGGCTTAGGTACACGATGGGGTGAGTGGTGAATTTCCCTCAATGGCTGCGTTTCTGGAAGTTTTGGAGCATGGGTAGTCGGCACTGTTGGTGTGTGTCTCCTAAAAGAAATCCCGAACAGCTTTTTAAATGAATTTGTTACACCTTTAGAGAAAAAAGTTTAGTAGTCCTATGTTATGGAATGTTACGGTTTTATGCAGTTGTTTTTTTTTATCTCGAAACTTAATATAGTACTGCTATATTTTGGTGAACAATATTTTTACAGCATATTCAGGATAATAGGATTGAGTGAACTTGCCTTGTATTGGCCACTGAAGGTCGGCCTAAAAATTATAATTATTTAATTATTAGAACAAAAAATAGCTCTTTTTTCTGTGATGTAGAAAGTGATTTTTTCTTCTCACGTTTGAAGCATAGTTTTCCTTTTCGGTACATGTAGAAAATTATTCCTATCAGGAGCGCCACGAAGAAAAAGCATCCAATTGTAATTCCAGCAATAGCACCTGCTGACAACCCAGTATCTTCTGTGTCTGAATATAGAAATATCATTCAACGCAGTAAGTAACAGTTCACAATTCAATTATTATACAAAACATGCCATGTGATAAATTGGCGCAAAACTGAAGTTCGTGCTTTTATATTTCCTTAAGTAGGGCGGAAAGTTATACATTGTATTGTTTGTTAGTTTGACTACTATTCCAATTTACACTTCGGCTACAAAAAGTTTTTGCTTATGCCTATAATTCTGAAAATTTGAGATCTTAATGGGAACTATATTTTTTGTTCTGAGGTACCTGTTCCTGACAAGTAATACTTACATGGTACGTTAATTCTTAGCTCTTCTGTGCTGTAAACGTAGTCACCTCCGTTTTCGTTATTTTTGGCCCCACATCTGTAATAACCAGATTGTGCCGCATAATTTATAACGGCATCTCTGCCGATTTCTTCCCGCTGATCGAAGTTACGATCGTTCGCTCTTTCCCATATGTATTCAGGGTCCGGTTCGGAGAAAGATGTGCAGTTCAAAATAACTTTTTCACCGTATTCAGCATCAATTGTTTGTGCAGATCCGTTACCAATTGCCCCACTCGCCCATGTAACAGGCCCTATGTGAAATAATGTTGGGTTATTTGACTTTTGCAAATACAAGTGCAACATATGACATTATAATATTATATCGAACGTACCTGGCATAACCAACACAACAGCAGTTGACAATGTATTTTCAGTGACATTGTATATTTCATACGAATCATGTGTTGCATTGCAATATAGAATCTTGTGTTGGTAGACTGAGCTCATTGTAATATTGAGCTCGCTTACTGTGTCCACCAAGTTCTGATATGTGCTATTCAGAACAGTGGTGTTCACGTTATTATACTGTTCATTCGAATCTATATACCATTTGATTTTGGCCTCGGGATTGCCATTTTTGACTACACATTTCACAGTTATACGTTCATAGTCGGAAAGTTTCAAGGAACTCCTATTAGGAATGTAATTTCCTTCAAATTGAAGTATAGGATCTTCGGGTAGGTCTGGAAATACAAAACAAAGTTTGTATTTGTATTTGCGCTTTCGAATACTTGTTACATTTAAAACGAGAAAATTTATATAAAATGTAATCTATACCAAGTATGGATACTTTAGCTTCATCAGAAAATGTTTTTTGATCTTCGTGGCTCGAAGGGAGGTAACCACAACTGAAAAATCCGTCATCCTTTAGTTGTGGATTTAATATCTTCATTGAGCAGTCACTGCTTGGTTGGGTGTTTATAAACGCATATTCGGTGCCATTTGGAGTGAAAAAATATCGGTTGCTGTTGTAGTATTTTTTAAATGACCATAAACAACTAGGTGCTGGTGGTGTTCTGAGAGCACATCTCAGTTCGACTTCTTCGCCCGGTTCAACAGTGACATTTTTCGGATGTTCAACAAATGTATTTGTTTGTGCTGTAACGGATGATGAGTAAATATTTTATTAGTGACAATGCATATTGATATGAAAAATAACATACAACTGGCGATTCTAAACGCCATAGCGACTTTCACTGCTTGTTCCGCAGTGATCATTTTTAACGGAGAATGCACGTGATAATTTAGATAATAATACGCAAACATTTCGCCGATATCTGGCAGCAATATTTAAGAAATATTATAATTAAAATTTTAAGTTAATAATGTATACAGCGTAATCATTGAGACAGTATTGTTTGTCTTATTATATGTCGCTCTTGGTGGCCGCAATTTTCTTTGACAATACGATAATAATTTCTAAGGATATTATATAATTTTGCAAAATTTGTTTGGTTCGCGTATTTCTCATCAAATGAAGTCATATTTGTGGCAATTATAATCGGAAAATTTAATAGAAGTAGCCTGTATTTTAATACTGGGGAAACCATTTTTATGGGAACGTTCCCAATAACAAAATTAAGGCGTGGTCTGTATTTGTAATTTAATTATTCGCCTTTCGCCCGTGGCGTAGCCAGAAATTAATATGAAAGTTTTACTTACCATCTATAGTTGAACCAAGTAGAAACAGTAATACCGAAACCTGCGCGAGGAACGTCATGTTTCTGAAATTTAGTGCTCACAAATTTTATAGCATGTAGTCGATCTCCTGTCCAAAACGGTTTTGTGGGAAAGATAATTTTTATTTCTGGGAGTGGCATTATAGACGTCACTGATAAATTTAATATTTTCAGGAATGATATACGTATGTGTTTATTTTATGACGATTAAAGACATGCAGGAACCGAAATACAAAATAAAAATTTACACTTCCTAGCTAACTTTGACCTGAGAAATTTAAAGCCCGTTTCAGGTTTTGCTCGTACAACAATTTGCAAAATAAATACAATTTAAATAAGCATATCACTCAAAGGTACAATTCTTCACAATCCGATCAGAAACGCAAACTTCGTTAACCTTACGTATACTGTACGTATAACATTAAATATTGGCAATATCCACTACTAGTAGTATTTAGTTATGCCTTTAAAATAAAAAATACTCTAATATAATCACGAGTGTAATTCGTGCTGCGTGTACTTTTAGTGTTACATATGCATGTAGCACATACATACTAAGTTTTTAATATACAGAATTATGCCATATGTTTCAAAACAACTTTATTCAGTAATTTCGCAAACTAACATTAATGCTTTAAGGTCTGTACAAATAATGCTATCACATATTGCTCATCCGTTAGTATTCATCGCACCCAATGCAGAGAAGATAGTTGCTAGGATATTCGCTGTACCTTCGCCCTATCGAATAAGTTATCTCTGGCTAGACGATGTTACATTTTATAGCTTTACTCACTGTATTGTTTAAATAAATTCTCTAGTTTGAGCTTAACTCAAACATATAAATATAAAGTTTATTAGTTTCAATAAAATTACAATTTAATGACGAATAATTATCGTTGTTGGTTAATTTGTGAAATAACTTCTATCTATCTAGTACGTGCAGTCGATGTTCATAACCGATTCCCTCGTACAGTAGAGTCTCGCTTTTCCGGCCCTCGCTTATCCGGCCTCCGTTTTATCCGGCAGCCCTTAAATTGTGAATTTCAAAAAAAAAGCCCCTGAAAAATCGAATACAGTCGTGAATCGTCGCCCGTGGGTGATGTTAGGGGTAGTATTTGGGAAATAGAACGTGTTAGTCAATGAAGGAGCAAGAAACGCTCCATTTCCCAATCAACCCTTCCCACTACTAAAAATTTCCATTTGTTTAACTTTTTATTTGTATTTTATTTGAAGTACATATACAATATTTACATTATTGTCAATATAGTAGCTACACTCTGTACCATGTTTAAGTGCTAAATTTATAAAATTAAACGTAGTTTGACGTTTATAAGTGTTTTTCGCTCAATTCCTCCCTATTATCCGTCATTTTGCTTATCCGGCGGCCTTGACCGCCCGTTTATGCCGGATAAGCGAGACTCTACTGTATTAGTATTTTTTGACCGACTTCCGGCTGACCGATTCTGTTTATTTTTTGCCCAAAATTAGGATGTTCAGTAAGGTTTGTAAAAATGCATTAATCATAATTTTTGGCTCACGCAAAATTTGGCAAAGCCCACTTTTTTACATCTCCGCAATTGGTTGGGATAACTCAAAAATTTCAACGGATTCCGAATCGGCTTTAAAAATGAATGTCAAGAAAAAATTAAGGCATTTTTGTCTTTTTTTGAAATTATTAAAGTAAAACTTAAATAATTAAATGACTTTGCAATGCTAAAATTTATATTCACCTTTCGAATTAAAATTCGAAGCTTTCTAAAAACGTAGTGTGCATAAGTAAACAAGTTCCGCAAATGATAAATTTGCAATCAAAATGATTTTCAATACCGAATAGTGTGTTATCTGGTTATACGTAGTATGTAACATATATTTATGAGCCGTGTTGATTTTTCCAATTCGTGATCTGTTTTGCAAACCGTAATAAAGATTTAATTCTTGTTTAATTATAACTTTGACCATGTACATGTGATGACAAAAACGAGTAAATTACATTGACTGCTTAAGTTCATTATTATGATAGGAATTCTACTACACATTTTATGGAAAAAGATGTTCCATATGTATTTGATATACAGAAGAACATACTATGTAATAATTAATGAAGATATTTTTTATTGGTGGTGCATGACGTCAGGAGCGATGATGCCATTTTAGAGTGTAATTATGCAACGTATTTCTTATTGCGTAACTCCTAAATTTTAGACAAATGTGTTGTTCAACTTGCGAAATGCGAGAGTTCTTTGTGGCAACGTGCGACTGTTTTGAACTCAATCCATCCAGCCAGAACAAAGGAAATAGAAATAGCCATGTTCTCATACCAACTTTGAAACCAGGAATATGGAAGGAAATACGTATTTTAAAGATTATTGTGCTGAAAATACTTACGCAGTTAGCAAAAGGTCCTGACGCAAACGACGCCATCATTTCGAGACTACTCCGAGCATTACTACGTACTCCGGATGCAGTTATTTTACAACATATTGGTCAACTAAAGAATGTTAATGCAGCCTCGTCTGACTTCCACAAAGGTAGGCTAGACTAGATTTAATTATTAAATATAGCTAGGAGAAATCTTGGTATCATAACGGGTGTGACATTATTAAACAGAATTTTTTTCGGAAATTGGCTTTCTAATTTATTTTGAGAACCCTCTGTAATCCGGACTCCCGTCGACCCCCAATACAGAGGGTCTGGATTACAGGGGTGTGTACATGTAAAACCTCTATAATCCGGACCGTCTGAAATAACCCGGATCCCTTCTTATTTCGGACGATTTCTCGTAACCGGAACAATGCCTGTTGAGCTGCAGTAAAATCTCTATAATCCGGATGCCCCTGTCGATGGGCATCCGGATTAGAGATTTACTATAGTTCAACAGGTCTATGGGCGGACGGATTACAGGGGTTCTAGTGTATTCCTGATTAAAGTGTTAATTACAGTTTGACGTTGATACGTTTTCTCAAGGAACTTGTATAATTGGTAATTAGTTCACATACAGATTCTGAAAATGGAACGTGAAACAGTTAATAATCAGTACAGTAGGGAAAGAAGTACGTACGTAGCTTCAATGTTATATTTAATGCTGGCTACTGAAATGTAACCTTTCAAAAGAGAATATATATACTAAATGTAGCATTGCAAGCATCAGAACGACGACAATATTCGATGCGATAATACAACCATGATAGTACAACGGTTTCAAATATAGTTATATCATACCAACATATGAATTGTGCTACGTTGCATTTGCTCATGTGCACTATACTTTACACGACATAACATAGCTGATGGCATGTGACCATTGCCTTTGTGGATATTAAAATTCACCCACACATATGCTAAACTCAGAAAGGTTATTCCCATAATATGCGTTTGTTAGTTCCTGGTATGGTTCCCAACTGGTCCCGACAGTGTTGTCTTCTTACATTTGATAGGTGGACATCGGCTAAGTGGGCGATTTCTTGCTTAGAACTGTCGCATATTTGACTGGTTCGGTGGAATCCATGTCGATTATTTTGTTTTGTCCTGTTGATGGACTAAATTCAAGAACTGCATAGTTCATAGCCTTTTCCGCGTCGTCCTAAGAAAAACGTTGCCATGTTTATCGAATCATTGAAGGCACAAACGCATCTTTCTTCACCTCTCGATTTTGGTTAGAAATTTTAGAATCTCCTATCAAGTTGTGCTGTTGATCTTGAAGATCTTTGTTGTTCAGCTCCGACATTTCTTGTCTTCAATGCAAATATCATATTAGAGACCATTATTGGGGTATGCTTACAACCTTATTGCTACTCGACTGCTTGCCTTGTCGTATCTTTCTCTGGAAGATTATCAATGGTATTAGCAAGTTTTACATAATTAAATTGGAAATAGTGCATTACTTACTTTTGAAGCAGCATTTTTTCTTAAGGTGCATGTAATTTATTGATGCAGTTAAGAGTGCTAAGAAAGCTATTGACAATATAACGATAGCAATGATAGCGCCAGATCGGAGGCCAGCAGTTTTCCCATTTCCTGCTGTGTAATATAGAAAGTTGTGAGATCAGCATTGATTTTCAATCTGTGTTGTAGTATTTGCTAACCCATATATTATACGCATAGTAGTAGAGAACATTACTACTTTACATACAGGTTTTGATGATGCTTCCAGCACATACATGGCAATACTCACATGTAGTTTCAATCTCTAGTTTCTCACTATATTGAAACTCTGTCATTTCACTATTTCTGGCTCCGCATCTGTAATACCCAGCTTGTGCAAGCAAAGTTATTTCTGTTTCGTGGTCGCTGTAAAGATCCACCCATGTAGCGCTTCCTACAGCTTGTTTTTGCCACCGGTACGTAGGATCCGGTTCTGAATATGCTATACAAATCATTTTTATGGGCTCTCCATAATTAAGCGTTATAACTGTGCCGGTGATATTTGCGAATGATATTTCCACTTTCTGAATTGGACCTAAAATGTGATGAACTCATAAGATAGGTTTCGTATGGCATGACAAACTGAGCATGTTATCCCACCTTTAATAAGAATCATAGCAAACGTTGACTGCATGTTTGAAGTTGTATTGTAAGCAGGATGGGTTGCATTACATGAAAGGTATTTGGTGTGCGTAGAAGGGTCAGTAAAGATCTGCACTTCACTAACGGTAGTTAACCAGTTTGATTGTGTGACATTTGATGTAGAATTCCCGATTTTCTCAGTTGTATCCAAAAACCATTTAATGTCAGCAGCGGGATTTCCGTGTCTCACCACGCACTGAACCGTGAATTGCCCGTTTAATTTGGGAAATCTCAATGCCGTATCAGCTTTTATAATTTTGTCATTGTACTTCATTTGAGGGGAATTTGGCATCTCTGAAAATGTTAAAGCAATTATTTGTTATTGGAAATCTGAAAATTTTGACGAAATTAATTTTAAAATTACTTAGAACGGTCACTTTAGCGGGTGGATCAGAAATGAGTCCACCCTGTGAACCAGACGCCATGAAGGCGCACCGATAATACCCATCGTCCTTCACATTTGAATCTGGTATTCGTATTGAACAATTTCCCTTGGATTGTTCGCCAGAGAAAATAATTTCGTTTCCATCAGGCTTGAAGTTGTTGCCGTCTTTCGACCAGTAGCAGTCGGTAGGTGGTTTTGTATTAAATTCGCACTTCAAATCAACTTGTTGGCCCGGTAAAACAGTTACATTTTGAGGCCTAACTGCAAACTGTACATCTTCCGTTTGAACTGCAAATGAAAAAATTCGTTAATTATGAATTTGAACAAAAATATTAGTTTCGCAGTATCTGCATGCGCATAAACCAAAGGTGTAAACGAATAAGTATAACCCAAGTATAATCATAACAATATTCCTTCAGATATACAGGGTGTCTCTAAATTCATGGTCAATATGACTGGGCATTTTCCCTGCAGGAAAACAAGACAAAGTTCCTTTCCACCTATGTCCCCAAACGCTTAGGTTTTTAAGTAGGACCTACATAAAATGTAACATCCATAACTCATGCTCCCCACACTTTTATTATGAATGCATAATGATTGATCCATGGAAAGATGTGGGGACCATGAATTATGGATGTAACATTTTATGTAGATTTTACTTAAAAACCTAAGCGTTTGGGGGCATAGGTTTATAGGAACTTTGCCTTGTTTTCCTGCAGGGAAAATACCCTGTCAGTATTGACGATGAATTTATAGACACCCTGTATAAACTTGCGTATTATGACTTACCACATCTGAAGGTCAGAAACAAATGCAGCACAAACACTTTCACTATTAATCTTCGCATTCCGGAATCGATTCGTATACTACATGGAAGTTTATCTCATTATAAGCGTCTATATATAATTATATTTTGAGTTCCTCTGTGACATTCGTTAAAGCCTAAAACTTGTCTAAAATATAAGCCGGTTTGTAGTCTACGTTACTTACTGCGGAAACATAAGGTGTGGCTTTGATAAGGATGAATGATATGCAACGCAATTTCAAAATGGGTGATTTTGGTCTTGTACATGTTACTCGATACTGCGAGACAGGTGACATACAAAAATGTTTTGCATGTGTTAATTTTTTTATATTTTATCTTTAAAGAAATGCAATAAATTATTTCACTCTACTACATTTCAAATTTGATTACGATGGGATAGCTAACATATAACAATTATTAAATAATTTCGTTCCGGGACCTGCTGAAGTCTCCTGCTAATGTGTAGCCTATACTCAAACGTCCCTTATTTTTGTAGATATTGCACGCCATTTGTTTTTATTTGTATTGTAACTTTGGCCATGCAGTTTACTAAAATTCGTGTAGAATTGGAAGCCAGCAAAACTTTATTTAGGAAAGAGGGGGATGGCAAAGGCAAGAAGAAGGCAATTTTTGATCTTTCTTATTCAAAAAATCGGGATAATGTTGCAGTGATGCTCTAGTATGTTTATTATAATATTTCCAAACTTTCCACACTGTCAGGCAACCAGCCACCGAAATAATTGTCAAAATCCATCTTCAGCAGACGATCGTCTAACTTTTCTGTTGCGATTATTTTACCAGTCATATCTTGAATATACACCGATTACTATGCCTTAAAAAACAAGTTCATGTTCCTTGCTGTATTCTTTGCGGTCCAACAATAAGTGGTGATGGAAAACATATGCCGCCGTAATAAAGACCCTATAGAATGCAGGAATTCGAATGCAGTCGTCCCTCGTTTATCGTGGTTAATCAGTTCCAGACTCTGTAATGCGATTTAATTTCCGCGAAGTAGGATTCTTTATTTATAAATCTAATAAAATAAAAGGTGAACACTTGCATGTATTTATTGTACATGGTTCATAATCAATTATTTTATAAATGGATATCCCATACACTATTTATGCAGATATCTTTGTTCATTTAAAATTGACTAAAATAAAGCAGCATCTTGTTCAGTCTGTGAACGCTATAATTATGGATGTCACATTTTATGTAGGTCCTACTTAAAAACCTAAGCATTTCCCGACCAGGGTTCATAGGAACTTTAAGTCTTCTTTTTGTGCGGGGAACATACCCTGTCAGTTTGTCCAACAAATTCGGCAACACCCTGTATAAATAGTATTATTTAAAAGATTTTTTCTGGGCACTGCGAAATTTACCAACTTTTGTTTTTCATTTATGACCCTTCCTACAGTTTTTCTCGTTCATCTGAAGACGTGTCGGCTTTTGTCGTATCCCTTCAAATTCAAATAATGTATTCCGTCTGGTCTATATAGTATCAATTAATTGGTTGGCTACATACATTACCTCTTATTCTTTCCTGCAAGTTTGAATCGAAATTCTCGTTAATGTACTAGTTTCTAAGCATCATCAAAAATTAGGATAAACCAGATAATTATATGCAATATTTACCTGCGAAGCATAATCTGCGTTTTCTGTATGCGCAACATGTCATAACTGCCAGTAAAATACAAACTAGGGTCACCGAGAGCACAATTCCTGTGATTACGCCTGCCTGCATCGTGGTCGATCCATCTTGATTGGATAATAAAATGATGCTGATGAAAATGTTTAGTTTGTTATAATTATCTGTAGGCCAAATACGGATTGCAGCTTCCCATTGTGTACGCTATATGGCGAGTCATAAGTCGTTTTTAAATCGTATACACGTAATTAGTAAATAATTTATACAGGGTCAGGGCAGTCTTCCCCCTCCCAAATTACATTATCGCTTATAAAAAATGTGAATATGCAGTGATATCGGTGATACTAAATCAGGGGTGCTCTATCCAATGGTGACAACATGTTTGTCCTCTGAAACTGCCTTCAAGAGTATCCAGAACCTAACTTTGTAAATACAATAGCTGGAGCAAATGTTCAAATTAGTACGTTCAAGAGGACATTTAAATTAGTACCACAGAACAACTTTTACAAGAAATGGAGCAGAGGAGAAGCGGTAATAAATTTATTAGTTTTGGCAATTTCACAGGAGACTTGTATTGCAGAAAGGATGGCCGATGGGAACGACCATGGCAATTTCACTTGAGACGTGTATTGCAGGAAAGATTGCCGCTTCTCTGCTCCATTTCACTTAAAATTTACTCTGTGGTACTGATTTAAATGTCCTCTTCAAATTATTAATTGGAACTTTTGCTCCAGCTATTGTATTTACAAAGTTATGTTTTGGATAACCTTGAAGGCAGTTGCAGAGGTAAAATATTTTGGCAACATTGGATAGAGCATCCCTGACTTAGTATCATTTCATATTTGCATTTTCTGCATGTGCAAATTAAAAAGTTTTTTTTTTTTTTTTTGGGGGGGGGGGCAAAGGACTTTATCCTCATCCTGTATATGTCTCCCTGTTCCTGTAAAAATTGAACAGTGTTCGGTAATATGTAACTTTTTATTGATTAAGTATTGCAGGATTGGTTAAAGGTAAGATGTCCAAATGACGTCATACTGGTTATAATGGAAAAAGTGGCTTTTAAATAGAGTAAAATACTTTAAAAATGACATTCATGCAAATGACGACGAAATTAAGTGATTGCATCCCTGCCTGCGTTTGACAGTTAAAAATGTTGTGCATGGAAGCAAAATGCTTTTGCATAATCAGAGCTGCTTTCTACCAATTTCAAATTACTATTTTTACCTTCACGATAGTTTCATTTCAACTGTGCACTTCCGCTATTGGAACTGCTCCTGTAATATTGCAAACAATTTACATTTACAAATACTGTATTCCACTATTATTGGAACAACGAAATGTGCTTAAAATCCGATTATACCTGTTTAATATTTATCTTCAATGATTAGCCGTATTTGGCATTTTAAACTATACGATCCATACACGATTTATGACTCGCCGTGCGCGTATGTAAGTGCACAGGGTCCTGCAAATCCTTATAGTCCACTTTGATCTCAGCATACTAAGGCCCTTGTAATTATTTTGTATAAAGTCAGGCCTAGTCCTCACCGAAATTTAAGAATTGAAATAGTGCATTTAATCAATAACCCGCTTATTGCGTTTTCACTATAGAGACGTAGTGTGCAGCATACTCATTCAATGAGACTACTGACTTAGTCATTAAATTTGTCCTCAAAATCCATATTTTTTAACTCCACAACTTACATTCACCTTCAACTTGAATTTCCGAGCTGTAGATATATTCCAGGTCATTGAAATCGTTTTTTGCACCACATCTGTAGATTCCACCGTTTGTTATTAGCTGAACTTGGTCTTCATTTCCATATAATTCCCATTCGGAACTTCCAAAGTATTTCTTTTCCCATTTATATTTAGGTTTGGGTTCTGCATATGATGTACAATTCATTGCAATATTTTGCTCAGAGTTGAGCTGAACATGTGTTCCCGTGCTATTACTGTGTAATATAGTTTTAGTTACAGCACCTATAAAGATGAGTTAATTTGTAGATATTGCCTGTATCCGTTACTTTATTTATCAGTTCAATTAAGTACCTTCCAAAATAATGAAAATGTCAAGGGTAATCGAAATGTTGTATGTTTCATGATTGACAATGCAAGTAAAACTCGTGTGTTGAAGTTTTTCAGTTTTCGAAATGTTCATCTCGTTTTTTATGGTCTTCAAAGGGCTTATATTACTATCTGTTATTGTTATAGTTTCTGCTAGAGTCTCGGTACTATTGTTCCACCATTTTGCTGTTGCAGCCGGGTTTCCATCTCTAGCAATGCATGCCACTAATATATAGGAATCATCTTTTGGGACCCTTATTTCACCATCAGTGATAATTTCTCCCTTGTATTCTATTTGAGGGAAGTTTGGCATGTCTGAAAATCATGCAAAGTTTTCTATATAAAAAAATTTAATGGAAAATTATAATTTCCACTGCATGTCTACTCACGCAGTATTGTAACTTTTGTTGGCGGATCGGATGCAATGCCGTGTTGAGAACCATAAGTCATAAATCCACATTTATAGTAACCGTCATGCTTGAGCGTTGCATTTGGTATTCTTAGAGAACAATTTCCGTTTGAAATATTGCCAGAAAATACGAACTCTATTCCATCAGGTTTGAAGTTTCGGTTATTTTGTGACCAGTAACAAGAGGAAGGGGTAGCACCGCTGAACACGCATTTCAAATCTATTTGACGTCCTGGAAATGTAGTCACATTTTGCGGTTGAATCATCAGTATTATACTTCTTCTCTGAGCTGTAAAAAGTTTAAAACTATACAATAATAACAATGAGTTCATGATGTGGTATAACGTGCTAATTATTAATGTGGTATGTGTGAATTAATACGTAACATCAGTACAGTCAGTACCTATCTGGACGAGATTGATATCTGTTAATTTTAATTTCATTTTCTAAATTCTATTCAAGGCGGGGTTTTTTTTATAAGAGCATGGTTAGTAGCCTAATTTATGTTACATTGTTTTTTTCTATGTTCTTATTTCAGTAATGCTAATTTAACAATTGATGTGAAGATACACATTAACAAATATTTTCCTGAATTAAATATCTATGACAAGAAAATTATTCAAATTTAATTTATGATTGGAATTAATCACCGTCACTGAACGTGGCACTGATTTTCGAAAATGTTAATAATAATTTTATATTGTTTTATGTTGTTAATATTATTATTCTTATTAATATTGTTAATATTAATTATTAACTATATTATTATTAATTATATTTATTAAGAAGTTATTAAATTCGGATTAACAAATTTTTAAGTTTACTTACCATAAATGAATGGCAAAAACGATGATATAGAGAGAATGAAGACTATAATCGTTTTCATTTCATTAATTATTTTATGAAGCGGTAATTATACTTCCCATAATCGCGTACGTTACTTGCTATATCTACGTATAACATCGATTTACAAACGGAATTAATTTTGTGCTATAAATTGTTCTCGCTATATTTAGGGTCTAACCCTTGGATTGTCTGTGTTCATTCAGTTCCTATTGAAATTTGGTCAGCTAGGTGTGGCCGCACAATTTCTCGGGGGTTCATAGTAAAATGTGGCGTACGTGTTCTGCTGATAACAGCAACATATGTGCATTACCATGCCAACAAAAAAAGTACACTTTTGATTTTGAGGGTTCGAATTTAATTTGCCGAGAGCCATTCCATGCATAGAAACAGATTCAATAATTCAATCTTATTTGAATAAATCATGTTCATGCATAATGTCGTTTCACTGATAATTAGTTCATTGTCTCACTTTCCGAGATGACTACGTTTAACCCGTTATCTACCACAGTCCCTTTTTAGGGACGTTATTAAAAATTTTATTTCCAGCTTCCAGGTGGGATCACTGCTTTCACTATCTGTTGAATGCGTTGTTAGGTCATTGTTTTATCATTTTGTCACCACTTTTAGCATTTCCTGCCCCAATTAGACCTCAGGTAGTGTCAAAATTTCTATATAAAACTATTTTTTTGCAAACTTTTACATTATTGTTAATAAAATAAAATCTAATTTGTAAATAAATCAATTGGCAATGTAGATAAGTTGGTTAGGCCTTACACTATACTGGAAAATATTATTTCTGGTGGGATGTTTATTTTAAACTTTTTATTGCCATAAAATGATAGTGTCCCTTTTTAGGGACCGTGGTATAATAGCACTTGCGCTATTTCATTTGATTTTTCAATACTCTTGCCACATTGCTACTAATATCTAGAAAAACGCTATACAAGCAACCAATCTAAAATTACTGTGTGAAATTGAGAATCTATAACCCACTTCAAAGTAACCAGTGCAACCAAACTCAAATTGTATTGGAGTCCATGTGCCCTCCTACAACGATTCACCTATGGGTCATTCCATGTCAAGTGGACCAGTGGTCTC